>JAYRCO010000699.1:0-18995 GCA_037042815.1 Ceratobasidium papillatum
CGGAGAAGAAACTGTCGGCTTGAGCTGGGGAGCAGGCCCCCTTGGCGAGATAGTCAGCGGCTGAGTGGTCGGTAGGGGTGTCAGAGGTACGTTCGGGGACGTAGAATCGTAGTCGTATTCGTCGTCCGAGCTGAGTCCGTCATCTTCAAATTCGCCAGCTTCATCTCCCGAGCCAAGTGTCCCAATCCCGCGCGTCTACACACAACGTGAGGCGTTCAGTTCTCGGTCAGGGGAGATGTTACGGATATGGGCGCTTACGGGAGGAGCAGTGTCAAGGCTGAGCCCGGCGAGATGCGCGTGAACGAGCAGCTCTTGGTAGACTGCCTGGTAATCTGTGGGATCAGGAGAGTCGGTGGGGGACACAAAGCCGATCCTCAGTTGCATGGTTCCCGAAGGGGGAATTTTGCCATCTGTAGACTCGAGCGGTACGTTGAAGGGCTGGAGACGTGTTCAAATTAGGAAATTAAGTGGTACGGATGTAAAGGGCTTACCAACTGCACATCGTCGAAAGCAATACCGTTGCCGTTGTTCCATTTGAACCACTCGTCGATAGGGAGTGAGACCTCACCAAGATAATCGTTTTTAGCGAGTAGATCCTTGTCCCAGACGATCAACTCCAGAGAACCAAACGAGCCAATACTTGAGAAAAATAGGGGGAACGTGAATGTCGAATCCTTGGGAGGGTATTCTGGATATAGCGTTTTCTTAATAACAGGCGTCTGTTGGCGTTTGCCTGCAAATGAAATGACCACAAAACTAAAGATGTGCGCGAAGGTTAGCTAGCAAATCGGGCTATGACGAGGATATACGTACGGATCACTCTTTCCGTTGCGATCTGCGGCCCGCAAGTCCTTGCAGCCAACGATCTGAACCTTGAGCAGTACGGCAGGAGTTTCGCCTTCAATGGGTATGGCTTTGGTCTTTGTGTTCGCTTTGAGGCCTCTTGGTATCCTGAGCACCTTCGTAATGCCCATCTTGTTTCCCGAAGCTGAAGTGGAGGTTGTCGGCGCCATCGCCCCGAGCTTGTGCTGTATTTAAAGTACGAGAGGGATCCGTGAGTGTATTCAGGGGATGATGTTATTTATGTAAACTGAACCTAAAACTAGGAGCTCCGTCGGCGCCTATGACGCGCTTGCCCAGCCCGACTAAATAATCAGCACCGCCACACCAACGGCATCCACAGCCTGGCCACCCTGACCGAGCGCGCGAAGGCCGACTGCAGCTTCGGTCATTGTCTCATACAGTATCCACATCATTTCCCCCTGAGAATCGATATTCATCGCCAAGTTTCAGACGAAACACACAGCAGGTTGAAGCTCATCGCGTAATTCACGTCCTCGCCTTCCGTACTGCCCACGATCTTGTAGCGGAAAACGTTATCCCCTGTGTCACCATGACAAACTCAAACACAGCACTATGGCATTTCTCGTGTGAAACATTACATGCTGTATGCGTGTTCATAGCTGAAAATGGTACTTTTCAACGTTCGTCCGATCACCTGCTTTGGTTATAATTAGACTAGGCACCGAGTCAGGTTGATTGATGTCAGTTGAACACAAGGTCTTAATGTGGTCATAACACGTCCGTAAAAGCACTGCGTAATTTAAATTACACTGCCTTCCTGTTTGTATTTCCCTTGGAAATTGCTTTGCTTTGTTTACGGAGGTTTTACCGGACGGATCGCAATTGTGTTTCCAGGCTCCAGGCGCAGACATCACTCGTTGTTTGAATTAAACAAGAATCAATTCGCAGATAATTTCTATCTATTCGCTTAGGTTTCAGGCCAGCTCTGAAGAATTGTGCTCAATAGCCAAGATTTTATCCCTCAATGCTCGCCATCTCCCTCCCTGCCACTCCATTATGTCTTTCAACCGACTCGAACTCTCTCCTTCAATCTGTTGGAAGAAGTGAAACACCCCGCCAACCGCAAAGTCGACAAAAGTCGCTTGGCTCCCCATCACAAATGGCCCGGCTCCCACCGCATCTTCATTGACGTCAAAACACTTGCCGAACGCGTCCCACTTCTGAGTAACTTCTTGCCACTTCTGGGTTTGAACATCTTCTGGAAGTCGCGGAAAACGATGTCCTCGCTGGCGATGCCAGTACTCTGCTCCGCGCTCGTCCAAGCGTCCCGGTATAGAGGGTTGAATGAGCGGAGATAAATGGATGGCAAAAGTAGGAAAATATTGAGTCAGAATTATGTTCTGAAGTGCACGGGTTCCTGGAGGAAAGACAGCCGGGTATTGAGGGGCGGGATATGTGTCATCTAAGTAGGCGGCGATTTTGAAAGAGTCTGAAACATAGGTCGGTTTGCCGTTGGGATCGTTAGAGGGGTCGGCGATCACTGTAAAGTGTGGTCGTATCATAAGTTATAAGCTCAAGGCAGAAAGGGCTTACACGGCAAGATATATGGAGGAGCTAGGTCGAGCTCTTTGTATTTTTCTTGGATGTCTGGGAACGAGAGCTTGATGACTCGATAGGGTAAGCCCTTATAGTTCAAAGTAATCCTGCGAGCCACGTTATATGTTAGTAGGCTGTCATACCGAATTCATAGCTAGTTGTACTGTCTTGCCTCGTCTTATAAGTGTTGGGAGACCATGAAATCCCATCCTTGCCGGTGAGATCGTAGAAGACAATAGGGTTCTCCTTGGTAGCAGCCATGAGCAGATGGTGTGTACTTTAAAAGATAAGTTGACACGATCCACCCCTGCCGTCTCTTATAACCACTTCGGACACGCGTTTCTCAATGTTGGGGGCACACGGTAACTATAACAAGATACCCCAACCGAGGAGATCTCGGACACATAGCTGTTCTCGAGTCATTGTCGCGGCGCGCAGCTGGACGCACTGATGGATGCGTCAGCACATCAAAGCTCGGCCGACTTTGTCCCCGAGAAATAGAACATCTAATCTCTTTCTCTCTGTGGTAGATATATGCACGCATATATCCAAGTTATTATGTTCCAATCGATCGGCGTTAACTTCTAGGTATCTGATAGTAATACTCACTTCCTAGGCTTACACCCATGGCCATACCGACTCCGAGGAAGATAAGAGATATAAAACAAGATATATGTGTATTGTACGTACACATCTCGGTTAATTCATGGTACACATGTTCGGGATACTCTCTCGCACATACGATCAGCCACAGACGCATCATAGGACAAAGTGAACCAGACCGATCAACCTCTTGGAGCAGGTATTCAAGCAACTTCGGCGGACATGTCATCTTTGATCCCCTTGATCTCCCTCCAGTACCCGCTCCACTTTCCGTCTGACCACTTCATCACTTCTTTCCAGACTTCTCCCTCGTCACCCTCTGCTCGATTTAGCCCGAAAAGCATCCCTCCAACTGCGAAGTCCGCAAACGTGACTGTATCGCCCATCACGAACGGCCCACTGCCATTCAACTTGAGAGTTTCAGCGAGCCCCTCCCACTTTTGGTGAATCTCGACAAGTTTGTTCGCAGCTTCCTCCCCTTGTAAATGAGCATAAGCCTTGAGGGTTGCGCCCTTTGAGCGAAGCATATATTCGAGCGCCGGCTCTGTTAGATACTTATTTGGGATATACTGTCGTATGAACGACTGGAAGAGAGGGCCGCCAATTGTCGAAAAATTATCGACGAATATCTTTTGAAGAGGGAGAGTCCCGTGTGGGAAGATTGTCGGGTACTTGGGAGCAGAATACGTTTTATCCAGGTACACGGCAATGGTAAAAGTTTCGGAGACGTATGTTGGCTTTCCGTTAGGATCGCTGGACGGGTCCGCAATGGCTAGCGAGGACGAAAATATAAGTAAAGTACGGCCAAAAATCCTTATTCGGCTCACTGGGTAGCGTGTAATGAGGAGGGGTTTTTGACGCCGGTGGAGCACCTGCAGCCTTCAGAGTCGGCTCGATTTCGTGAAGGTGTACGTATTGCACCCGGTAGGGTATCCCCTTGTAGTTAAGGGTGAGCCTTTGTATCAGCCAGTCAGTACAGCTAGTTATTTATTTCTGGTAGCCAATAGTCATGCTCACCGTGTCTTGATGGTATTACAGCTCCAATAAGAGCCGTCTTTACTGGCAACATCGTAGAAGATGATTGGATTCTCTTTGGTTGCAGCCATTCTGAACTGGTGCTTGCGGAAGAGAAAGAAAAGATAGCTTGGTACAGAGGGGACTTTCGCTGGACTATATAGGAATAGGTTTCGCCGCTTAGCACTCTACGTCATATCTAGTGACATTCAATGGCAATCTCCAGCTCGAGGTAACATCTTCTCATCTTCTCGATCGACGTCAGCCATATGGCTTGGCTGATGTCAGGACAAAACTCCACTCCCCTGTGCCGAAAGATACGAAAGACGTATACAAGGAGTACACACACATGTAGCATAGATCGGTATCATGTTCCCATAGATTCCTCGGGAACCTGGCCGTACTAGTCACTTGCTCTGAGGTCGGCTCTTCTCAAACAGCTCCGTATTTGAGTCTTTCTCATTATGCTTGTTGCGATACTATATAGCCGGCCAGAGGAAATACATATTTGTAGTTCAAGACAATCCTTCTTTTTTCGCATGATGTAGTACAGGAGGGCCTTATGGAAAATTTGTGGCTGGGCGAACTCAGAGTTATCTAGGACATAGAATTACTTGAATAATTCCATCCCGTGGAGATAATTGAAAATATGACATTTATGGTAGTTTGATAGCGTATAAACGGCGGGGTGATGCAAGGGCGGTGTTACCTAGGCTCTTCACGTGACCCTATGCGTCGGCCTTTAATCACCTAGACCGCCTCCTATCTTTATCTCCACTTAACACCAGTTATCCTAGCTCGGTTGGCCCGCCTCATTTCACACAGGGGTATAAAGTCCCCACTGACAGCTCATCCCCAGCTCCAGCTCCAGAAGATATCCCCAAGCGCACCGATCCCGGCAGCCGCCTGTCCGCCCTGACAACCTCGATCGCCTCGACCTAGAACGCAAACCTACATGCGCATACATTGGTCCTGTGTTCTGATGGGTCATTCGTCAGGGGCAACTCGACAATGTGGTGCAACGGGATCGACGCTACCTCTAGGAGGCACTGACCTTTAGTCGCGGTAGCGCACATCGGACTATCACCGATGCTCAAGTTACCTGCATATATAGTCTTGCTGAATTTACCGGCCCCTCCACGTCTAATCACCCTTCCCGCTCCCCCTCGATTCTTGACTTTGTTCGCTGCTGAGCGCCGAGCAGTTATTTCTCTACTGGTGCTCGACCCTGACCACCTAGTCCTTCTACTCACCTAGCCAGCTCCGGGTACCTCGTGCTCCTCGCCTCGCGCTGCTCGGTCTGGTTCACAGTACTAGATACTCTCCCAACCGAGTTCAGCACACAAACGCGTCACATCTTCCCCGCTCCGACACTGGTGGCGGCGAGTCTGCCATCGACACTGGATGTGCCTGCAGACCAGCCATGTAGGTCTGCACGAGATGCGCGCTCGGTTCTCTGCTATTTTGCGACCGAAAAGGTTGAGAGTATAAGTGAGTAGTGGTGGTAGGATGTGTGCTCGGACTGATGCGGGGTAAGCGTCGATCACTCATGTGTTTGATGGCTGTTTGTTGACTTCGTCGTTCTTATAACCTTTTCTTCAGTAACGCAAGGCATACGCAAGAAGCGTGCGAGTTACTCAGTCGGCCCAGTGGAATATAAGAGCCGTGATTCGAGTGAAGTATTTGACTACGGAGAATAGGCTATGGGTACGCTCATATTGATAGCTTGAATCGAGTAGAAGGCTCCGATCGAAGATGTCCATATTTTGGTGTTAGCTAGATGCCTTCTTGAAAACTAGAATCCTGGTTGCTATCTCGACTGCCAGCCTTCTAACAAAGGCTTCTCTGGATAGAATAAATGCGTGTATTGAGAGTGTATAAGTTATAATAAGTCACACGCGCACTTATTTGTAAAATTCTCTAGACTTTTAGCGCCAGGGTGCATGATTTGAGCACCAACCTATCTTTGTTGCATGCACGCATATACTCGCATCGATTCCAGGATATACATGTCTTACATATATTTTCGTGTATAGAACAGTTGTAGCTCAAAATTGTACTGTAAAATACGACTTTTCTTATGCAACCCCGAACACGTTAATCGGAGCGTTTAAGCTATTTCTGGCGTCTTCCTCTCCACCGCCTGAATTTCCTTCCAAAACTTGGCCCACCTCCCATCTTGCCATCCCATAACCTCTCGCCAAAGTTCGCTGTCACCCTGGGCCTTGTATAAAACGTCCAGGACGCCTCCAATGGCAAAATCGGCGAGGGTGACCTTATCGCCCATTATAAACGGCCCACCACTGAGCTCAAACGCTTGACCGAGTTGAGCCCATTTTTCACGCGCCTCTGTGAGCTTTTGAGTGGCTTCTTCTTCGGTAGGTAGATTGAACGGCTCGGTGCCCATGCGACGGAAGAGGGTTTCTCGTTCTTCGGCATCCATGAGTGTGTGGATGGCGATAGGATGGACGAAGGGAAAGAGCGGGCGAGCAAACGTAAAGAAGTGTTGTTCGATAAAGATCTTCTGTAGTGCTCGGGTGGCGACGGGCAGGACGGCTGGGTATTTTGGTGCAGGGTACTTCTCGTCGAGATAGATCGCAATCTTGAAAGAATCGGTGATAAATGTGGGGTTTTCGTTAGGGCTACTGGAAGGATCTGCGATAACTATATGCATGGATAAAATTAGTTAGGAGTGTCACATCTGAAATTGGGTCGCACTCACTAGGCAAGGTATAACGCGGGACGGTCTCTGAAACTTGAGCCATGCCTGCGGCCCTCATAGTTGATTCGATCTCGTGGAATCGAACATACTGAACACGGTACGGGATTCCTTTGTAGCTAAGCGCCAGTCTATTCAAAAGAAAATCAGTAGTTTGTTCATGCATATGGCCCCAATAGCACGCACCGAGTCTTGTATGTGTTGAAGCTCCAGTATTGACCCGGCTTGCTAGCAATGTCGTAAAAAACGATGGGGTTTTCTGGGGTAGCAGCCATAGCTTGTTATTGATAATGGTATGTATAAGGAGTTCAGTGCGAATGAGCTGCAAAGTGGTGAGGGACTTGCTCAACACTCCAAGCTTTTTTATACAAAATTGACCTTGCATTAATTCCATATAGCCCGGGCATGCATTTCCATTGATATGACTCATCTTTACACGTCGCTGTTTGCTGATTCAGATTGAGACTGAGAAGCTCTTTAATCGGCCTCGGGCGAGGTTTGCGGCAAGCGCGGCGATCAAACGCCCGAAAGTATCTAGGAACAGTAGAGTGTGACAAATCGTTGGAGAAGGCAAGACTGAGGCTTTGGGGTTAGTTCGACATAGAAAAGGCAATATTCTATCGGCAACTAGGGCGCTGGGAGGGGCTGGCTTGCAGCTTGGAATGCGCACCCATTGCTACACTAAAAAGGCAAGATTAGATGTTTATACTAGGAAATTTGAAATGGGACAAATGAGCTGCACGTGCTTAGATTTGGACATGAGGTTTGTGGGCTCGAATCTGAACGTCGACCAAGATGATTATCTCTGTCGGTTTCCGGCGGCGGCTGGCTAATATTCTCACTCGAGGACAACCTCAGCAGACTGCACAATTGAGCAATGTAGCATGGACCACGCCAACTTCGTCTATGTCGACGCTCTCGGCGCCGTTGCGCCCTCGCTTGCGTATACCCTCCGAGCAGGTCGCCAACTCGATGCGTCAAGTGCATGTACGCGCTATTTCGTACACTGCTCTTCCCCGGTTTGTTGCCCGAGCCTTCCGTGTGCCGATTGCTGGTGCAACTGTGGGCGCAGGTGCACTAGGATACGCGAATTATCGTTTTGAAGGCATGTATCTTATCCATATTAATATCGACTCGCGTGCTCATTTGATCTTTTAGAATTCCGGGTTGCATCTACGGCTTGGATCTCGGACGCACAGGACAAGGCATCGGTATTATTTGGCTCGACTTCGGAAACTGCATCTAAGCTCTTTGGTACTGCCTCTGATGGCGCGTCCGAGCTCTTCGGCACGGCCTCTGAGGGTGTCGATGCTCTTAAAGCACGTCTAGCAGCTACTGAACTACCGGCATTCGAGGCACCCCAGTTTATGAAAGACTTCATTGCTTCTTTGGGCGAATCAGGGCAAAGTGGCGGAGATCAGGGCAACAGTGGAGGCTCCCAGCCCGGCGGCAATGGCGACGACAAAGCTTCGGCCGCTGCTCTCGCAGCAGCGGTAGCAGTAACAACATCATCCCCTTCGGATTCGGATGGCAGGAAGCGAAGTACGTCTGGCGGCGCACTTATGAACCTAACACGCAGCCTTGTCGAGGTCCGGCATATCTTGCAATCAATCGATATGGGCGACGAACTCACTGTCCCGAGCATCGTGGTCATTGGTAGCCAGAGCTCTGGGAAGAGTTCGGTCCTCGAGGCTATCGTCGGGCACGAGTTTTTGCCCAAGTGCGTATTTCCCCTCGCCTCGTTGAAACTTTCTCACCATCTGCATATAGGGGAAATAACATGGTTACTCGTCGCCCTATCGAGCTCACTCTTGTCTGTACTCCCGATGCTGCTGCAGAATGGGCCGAATTCCCAGCACTAGCTTCCGGTCGTATCACCGACTTTACTGTGATCCAGAAACGGCTTTACGAGATGAACATGGCTGTTCCGGCTGAAGAATGCGTATCGGACTCGCCCATCCAGCTCAAGATCTGCGGCCCTAACATTCCCGACCTAACCATGATCGATCTGCCTGGCTATATTCAACTCAGCTCGCTCGACCAGCCCGAACAACTCAAGGAAAAGATCACTGCACTCGTCGAGAAGTACATTCGTCCACCAAATATCATCCTCGCTGTCTGTGCCGCCGATGTCGATCTCGCCAACTCGCCTGCTCTACGATCATCTCGCAAGGTTGATCCCCTTGGGCGTAGGACGATCGGAGTTGTGACCAAGATGGACCTCGTCTCGCCCGAAGTCGGCTCTGCTATCCTGTCCGGAAATCGCTATCCTTTGCATTTAGGATACATCGGCGTCGTCACCCGTCCTAACAAAGAAGATTATCAGAATCGAAACGGTACTCAGCCTGCTCTCATGAGTGCCGTCCAGCGCCGCGAAGACGTGTTCTTTAGCGCTCACCGCGATTACTACACTGGTTCCACTATGATCGGTACTGACACTCTGCGCTCGCGACTCGAAGACGTCCTCAAGTCCTCTCTTTCTGGTGAATTGCATAACATCACGAACCGGGTTCAGCGCGGCCTCGAGGAGGCTTCGTATCAGTTCAAAGTTCAGTATAACGACCGACGCATTTCAGCTGAATCCTACGTCGCTGAGCTCATGGACCAACTCAAGGCCAGTTTCAAAGAGTCCGCCACTCAGTTCTCCAAACCGCAGGTCCGTGCCAAGCTCAAGGCCATGCTCGACGATCGTGTTTTGGGCGTACTCGAACAACTCTACTGGACGGATCCGCGTTCGCAGGAGCTCAATACACTCGCTCAGGACCCCAAGATCTCCAGCGCGGCCGAACTTGATACCTACTGGCGCTATAAGCTTGAGGCTGCTTCGTCTCTGCTCACCAAGTCTGGTGTTGGGCGCGACGCGACATCGATGGTTGCCGATGGCCTGCGTAGCATGATTGACGCTCTCGCAGGCGCATCGGGCACTGGGCCGTTCACGCACCACCCTGGCGCTGCCGCTCGTCTTGAGGAGCTTGCCCACGATATTTTGCGTAGCCGTTTATCTGTTGCCGCGGACCAGGTCGAGAATTGCATCAAGCCTTACAAATACGAGATCGAGATCGAGCCAGGCGAGTGGGAGGCTGGACGTGATCGCTCGGTTGTTGCGCTTGAGAAGGAACAGGCTTTGTGCAATGAAAAGCTCAACGCAATCAAGAGTAGGGTTGGGGGCAATAGGCGATTGAACGCGTTGCTATCTTACGTGAAAAATCTCGAATCTCAGGAGCGCGAGATTGCAGCGCGCATGGCGATGAGGAGGGACAATGGAGAAAACGTTGAACCAGAGGTTCCGTCCATCGTAGATAACTACAAGTACAACCCTGCGCACGTCATCGATGGTAAGCAACGATAGACTCGGCTTAATCATTACTTTAACTCCCATTCATCCAGCTCGTCACGCCCAACTCTACATGGATCGCGTTACTATCCTCAAGATGCGCGCTGCCGCACTCAAGGGCAAGCGATGCCGTGCTGGCCCAGACATGGATGCGTTCTGCCCCGAAGCATTCCTCAACGTCGTCGCCCAAAAGCTTGCCTACACGTCTGCCATGTTCTTGAACATTGAGTTGCTCGATCATTTCTTCTACCAAGTACGAGCTATTTCTGTACACGCCTTGATCGACTGAGCTGACCCTGATGTAGTTCCCGCGCGAGATTGACTCTCGATTGATGTACGATCTCGATCGTAAGGAGATCACCAAGTTTGCGCGGGAGAACCCGAACGTCAAGGCGCACCTTGAACTTCAAGAAAAGAAAGAGAAGCTCGAGGAGGTGTGTACATCTATTACTTCTGCAGGCATAAGCTTACATGTGTTGTCAGGTTCTCACCAAGCTCCAGGCGATTGCAAGCCTCAGGGGAGAGTCCGAGTCACCACCCAGGAGGCAAATCGGGTTGTTCCGTAGCTTCATTTGATGAAAAATCACAAGGGAGAGAGGCAGGAGGAGATACTAAAGAACAATGACACCGGAATGAACATGCTTCCCTACTCACCACCACTCCTCCTTATTAGACCGGGCAGGAATAAACCCGAGTATGGCATATGTAGGTTTGAATATGATTGTAACGAATATATAAAGATGCACAAGTACCAAATGAATAAGCAAAGCGCGAGAGCAACACAACAAGAAAGAATAATTATTTGATGGTTTCACTAAGGTGAGATAAAAGTCCCTGGTAGCCTGTGTTCTCGGTAAACTGCTTCACTCGCTCCAGGATGTTCGACCAAGAGGCTCCAGGCGGAGGCATCCTGCGTACCTGCACGACAAAAATAAAGCTCTCCATGCCCCCTAGATGCACAAATCCAATTGTATTTTTGCCTTCTTGGATGTACTCACTTAAGTCGAGCGGTTCGTCGATCTTTGACTGTAATTTTAGATAAGCTAGCTACACTAGAAGAACTAGTCTTTGCACTTACGAAGGGCGGTGGAGATAACCACAGATTTACTTCTTGGCCTGCTGGGCGAATTTCCTGGTTCACGAAAGCCCGGAGTACACCAGCATCCGGCCAAGTCCGTATTTGAGCATTCGGTGTAAAGGTCAACGAGGTGCCTTCTGCTATCGGATAGAAAGACTCTGGAGCATAGCAGGCCAGCTCGATGGTCCTAAGTTCTTCGTGAGAGCTAAGGGGACGGTTAAAAATGATTTGAAGAAGAAAAGAATGAATCGCCGCACCCAGTGGGAGTGGTATACCGAGATTTCCATCGGGTCAGGGATTTCATAAGCTCGGAAGAGACAGTGAACTCTAGATTTCCCTTGGCCATTCGTCGAGCACCAGGCAAAGAGCATAACAAGGTTGGTGGCTCGAGTGGGATTTCCGGGACAATGTCTGGTGGCAAAACTAACTTTTCCGGGATAAAGGTAGGTGTATGCGGAGATTGTGATCGCTTTGCAGTTGCCGCCTGTGGAGCTGGGGTGAGGGACCGCGCGATGTCTTTGAGAGCAATATTGCTTGAAGCGACCGCCTTCATGCTATTTACAGTCTCCGGTTTGAGCTTGTGGCGTTCAACAGAGGACTTGATGCTAAGGTACAAGTCAAACACTTCTTGGTCGGACATACGCTCGTACTTGACTTTTGCATCTTCCCAACTCATGCTAGGAAAGCTCGCAGTATGCCACTTGAGGAGTGGTTCCTCGGCTCGTTGTCGAATTTGAAGGCGTAATTCAGGCGACAGCTCATTGACATCCTTGAAGGACTGGACTATGTTAGTTCTTTCGTGTCAATCACAGAAATAGTCTTTTCTTACCTTTAGGGAAGCGGCCGAAATCGAAGGCTTTTCATTGTGCCCGCTGCTAGCACTGGCTACTCCATTTGGCACCGGGTCAACAGATGAGCTTTGTTGTTCACCGTTCTCCATCTCAACGTCCTCTAGTGATGGATCCTGCGATTGTAAAAATATAAATAAGACGCAGGCAAAAATCGTATATAACACTCACAACTCCTGCTTGAACTATCGGAGCCTCATCTGGCGTTTGGTCCATATCTGTGTCGTGTGACTCCGGTTTCATGGTAGGCGGGGCCTGTGACTGGGATTTCTTTATATGTGTTGGATTTGAGTTATTTGTAGGCTGGGGCTGCTCTGGAGAGACCGGCTGAAGCAAGACGGTAGGCTCTTCTAGGACAGACTTGGCGCCATTTGGAGGGGGGCCAGTTGCCGAGTCGCCATTGTGAGCGACGTCACGGGTTGCCGACACGTTCTTAAATGGTTGGTCTGGTAAATGCGTTGATATTGCCGGAGCTTGGTTCTCCGATGCGATATGGGATAAACCAGATGCAGACGATGTGGCTGGTGGTGGCTGATGAGATAAACCAGCCATTGGATTGGTTGGTTCGGCCTCAATCTGATCCTCTTCATCACTGTCGTCAATGTCGATAACATCTGCGGTGGATGCTGCAGCTGCTGGAGGGGCAGCCCTTGCAAACGCTAGAGGTGCATCCACCGAGGATTCATCGTCTGAAAGCTCTTCAACGTCAATAACCTCTGCTGCTAGCTGTGATTGGCGTCGTTCA
Organism: Ceratobasidium papillatum; assembly: GCA_037042815.1. Classification (NCBI taxonomy): domain Eukaryota; kingdom Fungi; phylum Basidiomycota; class Agaricomycetes; order Cantharellales; family Ceratobasidiaceae; genus Ceratobasidium; species Ceratobasidium papillatum. The sequence continues at coordinate 12,742 of JAYRCO010000699.1, forward strand.
AGCCTGCTCAGAGGCTTTGGAGGGAGAGGCGGTGGAGTGTATAGCAGAGCGCTGGGAGATCCGGCTTCCTCTTTGGCAATAAGCGGTGTTGACGAGGTCTGCGCTGGAACTGGGCCGTGGTTGTTATGAGTTTCGGTAGGTTGTACTAGGTTGGAAGTCATAACGCTTGGCTTCGAGGAATGATCGACCGCCAGTAAAGGTTCAGGAGGTTGTTGATTTGTGGCAAGTACAGGATCAGAGGTCGAAGCTGGTTCTTCTGTCAAAACGTCCTCCGGTAGTATGTTCTCGTGAGATTGGTCCTCGTTTTTGGCTGTCGCGCCATCCCACTCTGAACGATCGAGTGCTTCCAATTCTTCCCAAGTTAGCCCCCAAGGTAATTCTTGTTCCATTACCTCTGTATCGACAGGAGAATCTTCGACGCCAACTGTTTCCACTGGTATAGGTGGGGGAGCAATCGTGGCAACGGTACTCGAAGGAACCACCGGCGAGGCTTGCTGCATGTTTGGAGGCACCTGAGCAGGCAGCCTCTGTTGCGTCATCGGCTGAGTCCGCGTTACGTTTGGGGTTGGATTCGAGCTTTGAACCGGTCGAATAAAGCCCGCTTGAGGCTTTGATGGCATAGCATGATACTGGGTGGGAACCATCGTGCTGGCAGGAATTGAGTTTGGGCGCATCACAGGTTGCTGCATCCGCTGGGGGATAGGCTGCTGGTAATTTCCCTGAACGGTTTTAGGCGGCCGCACAAATGACTGTGGGTTTGGAGTATGCTGAACTGCGTGAGTGGGTGTAATTGGCGAAACCGGTTGTGAAGAAACTTGGCTTGTCTGTGAACCGGAAGCTTGGCGGCTCTTCGTTTTGACTGAGTCGAATCGATGGCGGAAGCTATGGAGCCCTCTGTACAGCACCTGGCCTCGATCTGTAGTAAAATTCGTCGGTAACGTCCGTCATGTCCCGAGCCAGCTCTATTACTCACGGAGAGGACCTTGGTCGTTTGAGGTGGAATACAACTTCTGGCGCTCTGGAGAGAACCCAGTCTCGAGTAGTCCTATATAATCGTTGCTATGTCACGTTTGTCGTTAGTGAGACTGAATTTTGCCCGAACGATAACGGCGTACAGGATGTTCATGAAGTCATGGTCTGCCACCTTCAGTATGCCGGCTTTATCCCTTTCATTCCTGACTTTGTCGACCTCACTAACCGCATCAAACGCATGCTGAAAAATTGGTGAATATCAGTTGGCTCTAAAAATACATAACATCCCTCACCTCCAGTAGCACGACTATTTCCGGCCGAGCTTGTTCGTAATAGGCGCGGATGTCTTGGAGCCACATAGTTAGATGTCCAATCGTTTTTCTCCATTCTTGAACACGCCGGACAAGGCCTGTTTGATCCCCAGGAATACCAAACGGATGATTCTTCAAGTCGTCGATGGTAGCGCGGAATGATCGAAACGTAGCCATGTTGGCTTCGTAGACTTGACGTGGATTGGGTGCAGGCATTTTTGTTCATTAAAGAATCTACGAAGACATCTAGTCCTAGAAGAACCCACAGTAGAGAGCCTGCAAGGGGGCTGGTGGCGGAGAGTTAAGGTTGAATTTAGACAGTGGCGAACGTGATTGGATTACATAATTTGAAACACAACAACAAGTCCAAACGTATAATACAAGCCCCTAAATGGAAACATACATACACAACACCCAAAAAAACACGCTGTACATAGATGTCTTGCGTAGACCGTGTATAGTTCTATAAAATACAATTACTCGATTTCAATCTGTAAAACACAGCAGGTTTAGATTGCGCTTGATGCAAGAATCTAATAAACGTAACGCACCACACGTTTATTTTCTATTTCGGTTGGTGGTGCCATTCGATAGTCTCCCAACGCATTCTTCAACTTTTCTACTCGTCCCCTTCTCTTGGAGATATACCTGTGTTAAGTCTTCAATTTCTCCCATCTTCTGCCAGTCCTCAAGTCCAACAGCCTGAACAAAATCCCCGTTCCCGTTCTTATCAATAAGCCGAACGCCGGCATTGAACCTACACATTGTAATAAGAACCTCATTTTTGAGCAGGCTCGATAGACTGACCGATAATAAACGCCTGGTGTTCCCATAAAGAACTTCTCCATTTCCTTATGGGCATGCTCTGAGCCCAACGCAATAGCTTTGAATGCAGCATACGCAGGAAACGCGCGGCGGATATCACCAACTGCGACATTTCTATCGTAGCCGGTTCCGATGCTGATAAAACACCCTATGGGGACATCTGGTCCGAAGACGTTTCGTGCTTCGTAAAGCAGCTCTTTTGCGGGGTTGTTGTACCCTAGTCCGCCGTCAATGTACAGGGATGGTCGGCCCTGCTCATCCGGTAGCTCGATTGGTGGAAAATACGACTGTATGCCAAACATCAAATCAGATGGGTCAGATTAGGGGTAAGTACCTACTCACCGGAGCGGCCGAAGTAGCCCTACCCGCCTGCCTATATGACAGGTATGTATAGTCAGCATACTGATCCAGAGGGTATGGCAACTAAGAATTTACCATATTTCGCAGGTATCTGCCTGAAAAGCCTGAGTTGAATAGGTTCGGATACATCTGGCCGTCTCGTTGTTCACGTTGTTCTTTTTCACAGCAACGACAAACCTATTAGATTACTTAGCATTTTCTTCTATGTATAAATGAGATGAGCACACGTACACTCGGGCACACTTTGAATGATGGTCCGCCATTTTCGTGTTGCGGCGCGAGGCCTTTTCAACCACGATTTTGATGGCTTCCTCGAGGTTGGCAGGATCAAACCGGTTTTCTCCAGAAACCAAGCCACCCAGCTTGGCCGCTTTGTTTCTCTTGAATATCTTCTTCGCTAGTTGGTGATATTGCTCGATACAGTCGTCGACGGACATACGCAATCGCTACAATCATGACATTAGGGTGACCATGGGACTCGTAAACAAGATTACGCACCCCTAACATGATTGCAATGAGGCCTGCATTGAGAGCCATCAATTAACTACAATTTGCATGATGATCAAACGAAACTAACCTCCGGTACTGGTTCCAGCAATTAAATCGAAATAGTCGCATGGTCGGGCTCCGGGGCTAATACGATCCATGATAACTTTCAGAATACGGAGGCTACTAATGCCTCGTACGCCCCCGCCATCTAGAGACAATTCAACATTAGCCAAGAACAAGAATACGAAGGAATCAATTACCCAGTGACAACAGGCGAAGCGGTCGGTGCTGAGTTTCCTCCGGACGGAAGTGTGTGGTAGAGGCAAACACGTAACCTGGAGGCAAGGACTCCAATGGCAATGGCGTTGCTGGCGACGGTGTTACTGGAATGCTGGGGAAGCTGTAAGAGCTGATTTTAGGAGGAGAAGTCTCTGAGTAACCGGGAGGTGACATGCGGCCAATCGCATTGACGTTCAATAGCCCTACTCTAGGATCTGGCCGTGCAGGCCCTGTTTGAGCCCTCGCAGGACGACGAGATGGTGGCTTGCGTTGGGTCTCGGATTGTGCATGCTTTCGTTGGTTGGAGGGGGGCATGAAGGGAGCAGGAGGTCGTGTGGGTGGAAACCCAATGTCATCAGCGTCTCCGACGGTTGCTGCATCAGAACGAATGGTAATGTTTCTGGACAATGCGGGGTCGCTGGCCAGGTTCCTCAGTCGGTGCCGCTTCGTAAGAGACGGAAATGCGACCGGTGCTAAGCTGAGTTCTTCGTTCTTGACCGCGTCAACCTGGCGCTTTTCCCGCTTGAAACGGTCAAACAGCCTCTTCTGCTCGCGGAGTTCTTCTGGCGAGACGTGGCTCAGCAAGTTGATGTCGTTGTTCGTATTTTGGCTGGCAGTTCGAGTGCGAGTTTTATTTACCATAACCCAAGCCCTGCTAGTTGAAGTTGCCATAGTGTTTACCGTAGTCAAAACGAGAGTAGAGTATAGAAGACAGTCAGCCTAGTTGATCGGGGGCAAGTTGACGAGCACAAGACATTCGATAATGGGCCAGTTCCCAAGGTCTCGCCACCTGGGTTATAATCGAAAATAGTGACTCGCGGGGTCGCGGTTGTGTAGGCAGCGGATGGTGCAACAGGCTATGCAAAGCGCCGCTAACCCCTGAATCAAAAATCACCGAAGCAGCCAGTGATCAGCTCTCCTTCCAAAAAGGGCCTAGTCTATTAAGGTCCCGAGAAATCGTTTGATACGAGGTGTTGAAATACGAAATGATGACAATTTTATATATTTGTAAGTATGCTGGCTACTGTAGGAGGCAGTCTACGGCAACCTGATTAACATCGCCAGCGGCTAAGCCTGTAAAAGACGTGTGGCTCCTTTAAGAAAGCCGACCCACTATATATTTTATAATTGCGTTTGCTCGCTACACGAGGCGGATCCAAGGCGGTGTGGCCAACCAGTTGACTATATATAGTCCAACCACGGATTCGAGCACTGCGGCAACAGGTTGTTTGTTCAAGAAGGTATGTTCTATCCAGATACGAATGCATACAGTCAGGGAATCAGCCTTAATGCTGTTCACCAAGCTGTGTATTGGCTTGATTGATGGTAGTCGGCCTACCAGGCGTGACCGATTTATGGGCACCAGTGCTTCTGCATCTGACAAAGATAGGATAGCTTCTGTAATCAATTCAAGGGAAAGGGCGTGTTTGACTTGACCTTGTTCGTTGTCGCACAAGCATCATGCGCAGCCCCTAAAGTCATGAATCATGGAGCAGCTATCTGGCCCTGTTTCGTAGATATCGCTACCTCCTCATACTTCGTGTCTAGGGACAGCAAAGATGAACTGGAATTCGTTAAAAACCTAGTTCAATTTATGGTTGTTAGTCTCGAGGAATGATCCATAAAAGAGTGGAACGTTTGGTCTAGCCTGGGATTTGCCCGGAACAGACGCTCCGTAGCCTACAGTAACATGCTGGGCCGATCGCTCTTCAAGTGCTAGGCCCCGTATCACCACTGGCGCAGAAGAAATAGAAGGCTGGAAGATTTACTAGCAGCAAGTCAAGAACCCGAATACCTCAGCGAATCCCACGTGATCCTTCATTAATCTTTGATTGGTTTACTCTGTACGATCATACCTGCTATGGATGACTGTACGTAAACGTGGTGGACCATACGTTACTGTCATACTTGCGACCGAAGGCGCATCTTCTGTGCAGGAAGTCGTTCGCTTGCTGAGCCTTGCCATAAGGAAAATTATCTTTGGAGCTGTTGAGTGTGGAAGAAATCTTGAGGTTTTTTGCACTTTGCCTTCAGGATATGCTCGGCTGCCTATAACACACGAACTGTCTCGTCTAGTCAGCTGTGCTCAAATTTCAGTGACTGTATGGCGCTGTTTTTGTGGTCTTGCGCTGCAGCTTCTCTTCTTGAATTCCTCAATCTTCTTGAGTAATAAATGTACGGGCGTACGACCTCTGAGTCGCTCTCGATCCTACACGTGCGACCCGTAGCGGAAAACGTACCGCGCGGTGAAACCACGTTCTAAACTCGTCACGGGCTTCTTTTTATTTCACAGTCTCTATGAAAATCTATATATGGATCTAATATTTGCGTGCACTCCTTGCACCCCGCCTCGTTTCAATCTTAAAAACAATGCACATATCTTTAGCTGCCGCCGTAATTGGCTCTCTCGCCGTCCAATCGGCTGTTGGTGCGCCCACTGTGGCACCCCGCGCTGCACTCAAGGTCCTTGTGTGAGTCTTGGGTCATGTGGTTCTTTATTTTTGGCTTACCGTTGATGCATAGTGGAAACGACGATGGCTGGGCAGAGGCAAATGTCCGTGCACTCTATCAGACACTGTCAGCTGCAGGATACAACGTATGTGTAATCAAACAACCAAATACTTCTATTCACTCTGAGCTCGCTGTTAGACTGTTCTGTCCGCTCCGGTACAGAACCAGTCTGGGACTGGCTCTTCGGACCAGCCAGCACAGCCTCTTACTAAGGCAGGCCAGTACAACACTGTGCCAGCTGGCGCAGCGGCCCAGGGAGCAAACTCAACTGACCGTAAGCATAATTCTTGTATTGAGGCTGGGGCCTATAGCTAAAGGGATATTATAGCGAGGCTAAACTATGTGAACAGTTACCCTGTCACCGCAATTAAGTACGGGACTTCGGTACGTCGCGCGCATACATGTACTTACAGCCATTTTGTCTTATATCTCTCCCTAGACTCTAGCTCCCAAATACTTCAGTGGCGCACCGGACATTGTTGTGACTGGTCCGAATGTTGGTAGTAA
>JAYRCO010000007.1:0-106632 GCA_037042815.1 Ceratobasidium papillatum
GGAGGTGGTCTTCGACGCGCTGCGTCCATGTCGCATATGCGTCGAGCGACAATCGGAGGAGCGGCGCATGAACCCGAGCGGGAACAGGAAGAGGAGGAAGAAGAGCTCGAGGCGGATCCGGAACCAGACCGTGCAGAGTACATTGCTGCGTCGGGCAACAGCGTGGCTATTACGTCAAACGTGGCGAGTACAACGTCAACGGCGGTCGCTGCGCCTGGTTTACCTCGCGTGAGGTCTACGCTCCGGTTCCAGGCGCTTGCCAAGGGCACGGGTGGTGCTATGCCACCGCCCAGAGTGATTCGCAAGGCGAAGAGTACGAATACGATCGCTGTGCGGTTGCCGGTCAGAGAGGAGAGGAAAAAGCCGGGGTATTGTGAAAACTGTCGGGCGCGGTTTGAGGATTTTGATCAGGTATGTGCCAACCTTTAGTCGGTTGTGCTGAACGTTACTCATGAGCTATTTTGTATAGCATGTCAAAGGAAACAAGCACCGCAAGTTCGCGACAAAGGACAGCAACTTTCGTGAGCTTGACCAACTGCTCGAACGCGTGGCACGTCGACCGATCCAACCCATCGACGTCTACGACCACGAGGACGAAGACGCGGAAGGAGAGCTCGAGGAAGACGTCGGAGACTCGTCCGAGGACTATGGAGAGCTGCTTCCACCTGTGCTGGGCGGATTCATGGTTGAGGATGACGGTATGTATGTCTGAGATACGGCAGTGTGCTGTCCCGTGGTGCTGAGGGGTTGTTGTTGTGCTGGGTAGATCGCTTCGCTGGCCGACGTCATCCGGTGATGATTAGTGGGAAAGGAGGAATTATTGCGACGGATAGTGATGTGGTCGTTGTCGAGCCTGGTGATACGCAAGAGGAGGAGGATATTGAGCTATAGAACGTACTATTGAACGACCCTCCTATGCTATGGCATCATGCCCATGCTGACACCAACCGAATCTCCTTCTCTTCCTCTTTTTCATCACACTATATTATGGGCAACGTTTTATCTTTTTCCTTTTCTTCTGTTTTTCACTTTTACAATCAAGCTTTGCTGGTCTTGTGCACTGTCTTCTATTTCTGCGATGCTTTTTGTTCCCGGGTTTTTTTCCTATGCACTGCACGAATCCAATACACATGAACGTCAATCTGCTATGTTGGACCTGCTTGACCCTTCACTTATGCGCATTTCTAGGGGCACGCATATACGTCAATACTCTCAAAGTAGGCGGCTCTCATGGATTGACAGGCACTGCGAGGACTCGTCACAGCTCAAGACTGATCGATTTGCATCCGGGGCTAGCGTTTTCTGGTGGTAGGTCTTCGCTGACACTGAACCAACGTCCGGATAATGTATAATACATCTTTGCTTTCTGGTTCAGTAACTATACAATGAGCAGTCGTCGAGTTAGTAAAAGAAAGGTCAAGTCACGTGGACAAGTGGCTATGGCGTGGCGAATTTGAACCCCATTGAGGAAAGTAAAAATATAAGAAGACATGTAAGACACAGAACGATGAGGTGCATGATAAGTAGAGACAGAAAGTATAAATGGCAGGTGAGAAGAGACTGTAATGGCGACATCATTGGAACAGTAACTCGTGTATCAAGCGGCTCGGGGTTCGCCGTGGGTTCTGTGTGTTCTTCGGTTGCATTTGAGTGGGGATTGGTCGAGGGATCTGGGGGTAGGGGAGGAGCAGCCGTTGGAAGTGGTGATGATGGTTGTTTATCCTCTTCCGCTATGTCCTCAGCGCCTCCATGGACTGGCTGGGTTTCAGCACCCGCAGCCACTGGCTCCTGTACTTGGTCTACGTCTGCAGGCGGGGGTATGACCAGCCTTTGGCCAGTCTGCGTATCAACCCATGATCTGATATCATCCTCTTTGCACGACGGAGCTGTGATGTTCTCCCCAGTAGGCCGTTTCTTCTTAAACGGTCCGAGCGCGAGCTTTGGAAGAGAGGCAAACAATGATCTCCCTTTTTGGGTTTGTCCCACTTCCGGCGGCCCTGGCGATAAAGGTGATGTAGGGGATACGGTGGGAGACTGTTCTCTACGCGGAGCCTCGCCTGCGTACTGTTCAATCTTTGCGAACCCTCGTCCAATACGCACGTATTTGGACCCCGACTCGGAATGAATACTTGACGAAGCATCGTGTTCGGGAAGAAGACGTGCGACAACACGTATCGCAGCGTTCATCTCGCGAGATAGAGGAGTTGGATAACCGGTGGTAAGACTGGCAAAAGGTGGGGGCTGGCTCAAAGGCCTGTTGTATTGATATGCGCGGTGCTCATCTAAAGTCTGAATTTAGCTTATCTACACAGCCTAGTTTGTATTTTGATGGGCTTTCAAGAGATAGCAGGCTGGGCGGCCTTGGTGCTTGGCTACGGTCCCGAGTTCCGGTAAGGCTGCCTCGTGGTAGAACAGTGCATCCTAGATATGGTTTACTTGCGACATTGTCATATACAGAAGGCTGTTATAGGGTTGTAGAAAGCCAGCCAGCCCATGATGTGGCTCTGAAGGTCTCTCGAATACGCAGCGGATAGAGAATTTTTGACATGATTTTTGGTGTATTGAACTTTGTGGCTATGGCGTGGCAATCTAAATGTGCATATTAAGACGAAATTCGAAAACTAAAAATACAAAAGTACAAATGCATAAATGTATAGGATAGAGGTCATAAATTATGAAAGAGGAGCAAATACAGGTTGGGCATGAAGAGGAAAATACGAGTCTGTCATAGAGAGGCGTCTCAATTACTCATTATACTTGAATGAACCTACGGCTCAGTTGTTCTCGACGATCAAACGTCTTGGCGCAGGCTTGTCATCCCGTTTTCTGATAGCCAATGGTGCAACCTCGGGTATTTCCATACTACGCAGATGTTGCTGGAGCGCTGTCATCTCTTCTCTACTAATGGTTGGTCGATTGAGCATGGCAGAGTGACGAGAGGCATAAGGCGGAGGTGGACCCGCCGATTGGCGGTAGTGCGCCGAAGTTCGAGGGCTAGAACCAAACACGTATGCGTATGCATCCTGAGAGTCGTGTGGGGGCGGCACGTTAAATCGAGGGATGGGTTGCGTTTGAGATTCAGTCGATGACGAAGTAGGTAGCAGTGGAATTGCGGGGAGGGGTCGGATGTGAGGCAGGACATATGGAAGCTGAGACACAGGTTCTTCTTCAGCCTCGGATTCATAATCGGAAATATTATTGGTTTGTGGCTGGTTCTCCTCGGCCTGGTGTGCTTGCTCGGTAACAGAGTTTGATCCTTCTAACCCAAGCGCCTCGAGAAGCGCTCGCCCATCTTCATCCTCCTCCTCTGGGCTTTGAGGCAATGAGCTTCGTAGTGGTGACACTCGGCGAGAGACAGCTGGGGTATCGTTTGAGCTGCTCGTGAGATTTGATGGCAAGGCTGCATCAGAGCGAGGGTCGATCGAGAGCTCCAGTCGCGACGGGGTGGGTGTCAATGAAGACTCGCTGCTCAAATTCTCTCTTTGAATGTCAAAGGTTGCTGGTCTGATTTCTGGGCCTCTCTGGAGTATACAAATCAGCACTTGATAGATGCCTAGCCACGATCATGTAATCGCTTACCTGGGAGGTAGAATCCCATCGCTCGCGTGCTTGTGTGTCTAACCAGGACTTGACTTCTCCGCGCTTCACAGAGTCGGATGGTATCCTATCGGTAGGTAAACCTCCCATCGATACGTTCCTTCTCCTCAGTAGCGGCGATTGGAACCATTTTCGTTTAGGTGGGTTTCCTAGAATATCGTCGGCAGCGCTTGCAGGCGATATAGGAGATGTTGGGGACCGCTTCACGCCTCGAGACGCTTCGTTTTCGTAACGTTTAACCTTTATGAGTCCTCGCCCCATCCGAACATGCTTGGTATTTGACAAAGCGGATAGTTCAGACTGATTGCTCGACGAAGTATCATGGCCGGCGCTCGGCGTGGCGGAAAGGTGGACGAAATCGGAGCTCCCGTTGCTCATATCGGGCAGGAGAGGCGTGGTGGTGGAAGAGAGCAAAGGGGGACTTCGGTTTGTTCTCAGCGAGCGCTGAATTGACAGATGGGCGCTCGTGCTTTTACCGCATTTAGCTTATCTTGAGGATCCGTCAGGAACGTCGAGCAGGCAGATACGGAGTTCTACCGAGTAGAAATGTGATATAAATTGGAGCGAGATGAAACCAGGTATGGTGTTCTGCGACGCTGCTTTGTCTTAAAAATCATCCCTTATTTCAGTCGTGGTCATACCTCGAGACGATTACATGCGCCCTTTGTCGTTGGGTTTCGACTCGCTAAGATAGCATGTCTGTGAGCTTGGGAAGCACTGAGAGATAAAATATGTGGCGTGACAGGTGGCCTCATCACACATTACAAAGGGGAACGATTTGTGTGAAGTTGGAAGTTGGTACTGCTCATTACCAACGTAGGCTGTATCACGTGCTCGCCGTTAGGAGCTCAGACTCATCAGGCTTCTTCAGGTTGGCGGCCACTTAGATCTTGGGCTTGTTTATTATCAGCTAATATCTGTCTGTGTGTCTATCCTACCGGATCCAGGAGAGTCTTAAAGCCACACAACTAGATATAGTCAAAGTGGTGGTCTTGCAAGCTACTACCTATACTATGTCTCGCGCACCATTACTAGCTACGAGTACTTCGGAGAATCCTACCTTTTATACTACTCAAGAAGATGAGGTCGGACTTGAAGAAAACTCTTCTGTGCCAGTTGAAAACACTAGTCCGCTTGGCTATGATGTTGGCTTTTTGAACGCCACACTATTGAACATCTCGGGAATGGTAAGTCAAACCTAGTACTTCAGGAACAACTTACATTTATTGTCATCAAAATTGTTCGCAGGTTGGTACCGGTATATTCTCTACTTCGAGTTTGGTGCTTCGATCGGTAGGGTCGGTGGGTATGTTGCTGGTTATGTACATCATTGCCCCGCTTGTTACGTTTGGTATACCCTCATATGTCTCCCTTTAAGACTTTACTCATCCTAGGTCCTATGTAGCCGGACTCGCAGTGTACACTGAACTTGCTTCCATGTGCGGCCATAAACGATCTGGTGCTGAGGTCGTGTATCTTGTGGGTGTCCAATATCATTTAGTTAAGTAATGCGATTAAAATATTCGAACGCTATCACTAGGAGCAAGCATATCCGAGGCCAAAGTATCTGGTATCTACCGCGTTTGCTATCACGACACTGTTAGCAGGATATGCCGGTATGGGCTCAACAGGTCGGTCAATTCAGTAGTAAGAAACGGCCGTGTATTAATTGGTTGCTTACAGTATTTGCGACGCATGCTATACAGGCCTTTGAGTTGGAATACACACCATTTCGCCAAAGAACAATTGCTATTGCTCATTTGTCGAGTGCTGTCGCTGGTAAGTATCAGAAACCTGCATTTCAACCGATTACTAGTTCACAAATTCTATTACGATCGGCTAAGTCTGCTTGATCTCAACCAAGTGGGCACTTCGAATGAACAACATCGCTACAGCATTCAAACTAGTAGCTCTCATGCTGTAGGAGCTCGCTGGTATTTTCTTGGTTAAGCAACTGATTTCGTCTATAGAATTTCTTCAACTGGGCTAGCATGTATGCTCGGCTGGCTATCGGTCCCCAATAGCGGAAACCTAAACCATCCTTTTGCAGGAACCTCGTACGAAGGAAACGCACTAGCTACATGTGCGTTGCCCGCTCGCCGAGTGATACTCTGAGATGAATACTGCTTCTAGCGTTTGTCAAGGTCAACTTTAGCTTTGTCCATTGGAATACGGTACTCAAACTTACGGCTGAAATCAAAGGCCGCGACCCAATCCGCACAGCCCAGTCTGCTGGGTTCCTCTCAGTTTTCATAACATCCCTGCTTTACATGACCACGGTGGTCTCTTTTATTGTGGTGATGACCAAGGATGAGTTGATCGATGCGGGAGAAGTTCTAGGAGCGAGATTTCTTCAAAAGGTATATGGCGATGCCATTGCCAACAAGCTCTTCTTACTGTTCATTGGGATGAGTGCTTATGGCGGGGCGATCGCAGTGGTAAGCGACGGTTACATTGTAGTCTCCCGTCTTTGCTGAATCATTTGAAACCAGACACTATCGTTCGCACGAATGATAAGAGAGGCAGGTAGGCAGGGGGTTCTTCCCTTTGCAACATTTTGGAGCCGAGTCAGTCGGTTCAAGACACCGTATGGACCTGTGTTACTGAAGTGGACGCTGAGCGTTATTATACTGCTCGTCGTCCCAGCTAAGGATACGTTTTCATTCCTAGTCGATCTTTCATCATATCCTGGCTTAGTGAGTAAAACTCTAGGTGGCATCGTATTGCGGCAGGTCGCTAAGCCTGTACAGGTGTTTGCTCTTGCCACCTCATGCGGCGTGTGGATATTGAGACGGCGACGAGCCAAGTTGGGATTGCCGGACCATGCGCACAAGGCCTGGAATATCGTGGTACTTGCTTATGTAGTAAAAAGTATAGGACTGCTTGTAATGCCTTGGTAAGTTTGGCTCCAGTTGGTATGATCTGGCTGAACCTCTACTTAGGATTCCACCCAAACATGGCTCTAATGGAGGTGATGTCGATTTTTTCTATGCAACTTACTGTATAGTAGGGATCATAATTTTGGCGGTTAGTCATTCTTAGATCATTTCACCAAACCCCATCTCACGGCCAGATTAGGCCTGTGGACTATACTATTGGGTGTGGTTCAAGGCCATGCCGTGGTGGTTTGGATATGATATTATTGAAGAGGCTGTGTCACTTCCCGGAGGTGCTAAGGCTTCATTACTTCGACGACGTTATAAAGGTCAAGCCGATTCACAAGAAGAGCCCCTACTTCACGGAGAGGCGCTCGCATCTTAGGTTTGGGATTAATGTCTGGCATTAGTCTGACTTTAGTAACCACAGTTTTGTCTACGCATATAAATGTGTAAATTTTTGCTCCAAGAAGAGCCAGCGATTGGAAGATAGTTAGGACAATGTTTATTGCAAATGTACTCCGCTACACGGTCAAGGCTATAAGGCTCTGTTAAGTAGCAAATAGGCGCAAACCGACTCCTTTTGGTGCTTGGCAGTTCAATATGTAGTCACGTGTGGGTGGCACCATGTTAGGCTATCACGGCTCAACGACCACCAGCTGTAATACATTCGATCTGGGGTGTTTGGTTCCTCTCGAAGCTTTCTTGCGGATGTTCGATTGCTATTTGGGTCTCTTATTTGCTTCAAACCGACACCATCCTTATCAAGCTGAGCCATCATTTCGAGTATACCATTAGCCACCATGTCTCGAACACCACTTCTCGCTGCAACGGATCAAGATGAAATAGCAGGGGACCAGGGACTAGAGGCGACTTCTTTTGTACCTATCGAGGAATACAGCCCATTGGGCTACAACGTTGGCATGCTCAATGCTACATTACTCAATACCTCCGCCATGGTACATCATCCTCTTCCTATCCGCAAATGTATGATAACCCAACAAGACAGATTGGCACTGGGATCTTCTCGACTTCAAGTCTAATATTCAGATCTGTTGGGTCTGTGGGCATGCTGTTCTCCATGTACGTGCTTGCGCCACTTGTTACGTGTGGTGAGTACATTTTGATTGTGACTTGGCTTGAATATTATCTAAGAGCAACGGGCTAGCGGGGTTGATGATATACATTGAGCTTGCCTCGATGTGTGGGCACAAACGATCTGGAGCCGAGGTGGTGTATCTGGTGAGAGTATAGGGAACGCCGGGTTAGCCACTGCTAATATTTGTCTAATAACCGTAGGAACAAGCGTATCCCAAACCTAGGTATCTGGTCTCTGTAGCTTTTGCAATCACAACAGTCTTGTCAGGATATACTGGGATCGGAGCAACTGGTGAGTTGCGCTCAATCGCTGACCAAAGCGGAAGCTTAGCTCTTTTATAACTACAGTGTTCGCAAAGCATGTACTTCAAGCGTTCGAAATTGAATTTTCACCATTCAGGCAGCGGGCTATTGCGATTTCGATGCTGGCGACTGTTATCGGTGGTATGTCATCGTCACTTTTTTGGGCCTTCCTCATAATGCCTTTTAATCTTTTACGCAGTCTGCTTGGTTTCAAGCAAATGGGCACTCCGGCTGAATAATATTGTTACAGTATTCAAAGTGGGATCCCTAGTGATGTGAGCAATTATTTCTTTCAGATGTTCAAGATTGATTCTTATAAAATTTGAAGGATGTCTCTAACTGGGATAGCATGCATGCTTGGCTTGATGTCTATTCCTAACAGCGGCAACTTAAAAGATCCATTCGAAGGCTCCAAATTCGGTGGAAATGCGCTTGCTACGTGTACGCATCGCTTCGCGCCGCTCTGTTCCCGACGAGACTCATTACGTTTCCAGCATTCGCCAAGGCTAACTTTAGCTACATCGGATGGAACACTGTCCTGAGCGTAACGGCCGAGATCAAAGGTCGAGACCCAATTAGAACTGCTCGCCGAGCCGGCTTTCTATCTGTCTTGATCACGTCCGCGCTTTACTTTACGACCGTCCTTGCGTTTGTAGTGGTTATGACCAAAGAAGAGTTGGCTGATGGAGGGGAGGTTTTGGGTGCGAGGTTCTTGAGAAAGGTGTATGGAGATGCTATTGCGGACAAGTTGTTTTTGGTGATCATCGGGATGAGCACATTTGGATCATCTATTGCCGGAGTGCGTACAGGTATCTCAGCCTTCTTTTTGCCTTCGTAGCTGATGCATACATTGCATAGACCACTTCGTACGCCCGAATGCTACGTGAAGTAGGCCGACAAGGTATCCTTCCGTTCGATACATTCTGGAGCAAAGTCAGCCGATTCCAGACTCCCTATGGACCGATTTTGCTCAAGTTCGGACTGAGCCTAATTGTTTTGCTCGTCACACCCGCAAACGATGCATTCTCGTTTTTGGTCGATTTATCTGCATACCCCGGAATGGTTTGTCCTACACCTCTATCTCTGATTCCCTAGCTGATACAATGGATGCAAAACAGGTATTTGCGCTTGCTACAGCGTGCGGCGTGTGGATTTTGCGACGACAGAGGGCGAAGATAGGGCTACCTGCCCATGCGTACAAGGTGTCGAATTTTGTGGTCTGGTTGTATGTTTCCAAGGCGGTTGCATTGCTTGTCATGCCTTGGTGAGTTTATTGTGGATTGTTGTCTCTGGGACATAGCTCAGTGATTTCACTTAGGATTCCACCCAAAGGTGGATCGAATGGAGGAGATGTCGACTTTTTCTATGCCACTTATTGTATTGTCGGGATCGGGATCTTGCTGGTTGGTCTCCTCTTTTGGTACCTTTATTATAGTTCTAACTTCAGTAACGCAGCTTTGTGGATTGTATTATTGGGTGTGGTTCAAGGTGCTACCACAGTGGTTTGGATATGAGATTATCGAGGAGACTGTGCTTCTTCCGGGGGGTGCGAAGACGTCGGTGCTTCGAAGACGGTATAAGGGGGAGGAAGGGACGCAGGATGAGGAACCACTGTTGCACGGAGAGCCGCTAAATTGATCAGATGGGAAAGATATTCGTAGATACCCGTAGATGTATATGTTGTATTTGGTATAGGGGAGAGGTCGAATTCAAGAAAGTGTTCATGCCAGATATGGTATAGGGAGTTTCGGTGTTGTTGGTGTATTGCGGGTGAAAGAATGCATTAACTTATCCCACAGTGTGATAGGTCAAGTAAATTTTATTGAAGATCTAGTGATCGTGCGTGTGCGCATCTCCATGGCCATGACCATGTGCTTCCCATGGGTGAGCGCCCTACGAGGGATAACCAATTAGATGACAGTCATTATTGATAAATCCAGGAGCTCACCAAAAGTTTTGGTCCATCTTGTCTGCACAACGAGGGATAAATCAGTTTAAGTAAACCATCTGCACCGCTGTGGACTCACCTTGCCCGGTAGAAGATAAAGAACCACATTGTTGCACCAAGTGCCTTTGAGAGGAATCGATGGCCGAGGCCAGGGGGGTGTGGGTGGAAGCCTATATCGCATTAATATAATAGTTATATAAACACTATATTGAACCTACCTGGTCCTGCGGGTCCTGCCATGGTCGACAATCAGAAGAGGAGTGAGTGTGGCGCTCCTGGTTGACCCCTGTTTGTCCCGCGAGGCTAGGGGCTTATGTCAGACGGAGTTTGTTTTGATTATTGCAATCAGAATTAAATCTCCCCACCACCATCTGACGTCGTTTAGTTCGTCGAACATGGCGACTCAGCTCAAGAGCGCGCTGAGTCGCAAGCGCTCCGTCTCGGTTGCTCCGCCTATGACTGCTGATGGCTGTGTTGTTACTTATTTCTTTAATGGCCGCGCCTTTCAACGCCTCTTTGTGGGTATGTACATCCCGCGTGCTTAGGCTACCTGTCGTCTGACCTGGAGTAGAGTCTGATATTGAGGGAATGAAGGATGTTGTCAGGAAGAAACTGGACATGGCCCCGAGCACGGCCCTAAGCCTCGCGCAAATTGTCGACGATCAGAGGATTGACCTTGAAGATGGCGAGTACACATGTATATCTCGTTGATGCTTGGCTCATATATGGACAGACGCCGACTTTTCTGCCTTCAAGTTTGGAACGGAGATCCGGCCTGAAATGTACGTCGAGGTGTCGATATCAACGCAACCAGTCGTACAACTCGCGTCTCCGAGTATCACCTCTCCGTCTCTTAATTTTGAGCAGCCTCCTGCCGAACCCGTTGCTTCGGTAAGTTGGTTCTTTTCGCCGTCATTCAAATAAACTAAACGAATTGTATTAAACAGTCTTCTAAACAACCTGCTCTCGAGCCTCCTGCCCCTGCGAAACCCAAAAAGGGAAAAAAGGCTTCTGCAGCCCCTGCTGTTGTCGACGAACCACCCGAAAAGCCTGTCACGACTCGGGCAAAACCCGTTTCGAAAAAAGCTCCGGCTTCTACAGCCCCCGCAGAAGTTCCTGTTGCGTCAGCTAGCACTGTTCAAACGAAACCAAAGAAACGTGCTCGAAAGAGTGTGGCGGAGGATGAGGCAAACACAACTGCCGCAACTGCTCCATCCATCGCCAACAACTCTACTATCGTCGACGAACCAGTTGCAGACCCCGCTCCTCCCAAAAAGAAACGCAAATCCAAAGCAGAGGTTGCCGTGTCCCTTCCAGCCCCTGGTCCGTCTCAACGAAAATCTGCCGCGTCTGAAAAACCTGTGTCTACGGCTGCACCTGCTGCTGGATCCAACGCGGATATCATGCAACGATGGGCTGCCGGGTCTGGGGCACCCGCCGTACCTCCAGAGCCCAAGAAGAAAAAGAAGAAGACCAAGGAGCCTGCACCTGTCGACTCTGAGCCGGCCGAATGCGACGTCTGTACCAAGATGCATTCAGGCTCTGGACTTCCGGCCAACTGTCCACTTCTGACTCGACACGATGCGAGCACGGTTGCGTTTATCGAAAAACGGGTTGATCATCTCGTTGCGAATCAAGGGCCGAACCGAGCGGGCCAAATGACGATCAGCGCTCTACGACGGTGGCTAAAGGAACGCGAGAAGGAGGATGAGGTTCGTAGTCGTTCGGATTAAACTGTGTATGTTAATTTTTGATCTGTATATTTAATGGGTTTTCATGGTAGGCTCGAAATGTGTTTGCTCCGACTGCTTCTTCGACGCCTCCAGCTGTATCTATACCGAAGACTAAAGCCAAGGCCAAGAAGAGTGATGTACAACCCATCGTGGAACCTCCTCCCCCTGCCGATCCTCCTCGAGTAGTGGTTCCGAAGAAGTCCAAGCTGTCTGCAGTGGTTGTGAGCCGACAGGAAGAGAGAAGCTCGTCGGACGATGAGGATATTGTGAAGAGTGTTATTCAGCCTCCGGTCGAGTCGGATGAGGAGACTGAGGAGGATGATGCACCAGAGGATCCTGCGCCTGTTGAGCCTAAAGTCGCACCTCCAAAGGTTTCCACCCCCTCCGCGTCGGTTGCTCGGGCACCTACTTCGTCCGTCCCTGCTTCTCAAGCTCCTGCTACGTCCACTCCTCGAGTACTCGCTTCGTCTAATCCAAACGGCGCCGCCCTATCTCGTCCCAATCTTCACACATTCTTGGATCATCTGGAAGACGAAGAAGCAAAGGGAAGCCAGGACGAGGACGATGGAGGGAGCGAGTTGGCCGAGTCTACGCCATCTGATGTTGCGAGAAAGAGGCACCGGAAGACTGTTAGAATCGAGAAGGACGATTCGGATGTTGGGGAGGATGAAGATGAGGATGGGGATGTCGAGATGGGCGAAGTTGAGGAGGGAGCAGCAGAGGAGAGAAAGGCGGAAAAGGAGGAGCTTACGCTTTCGCAGATCTTGAGGTCTTCTCAGTCGCTTGGAGGGGACGGGGACGCTTCGCAGCAGTCGGTTGTGCTGGACAAGGGGAAGGGGAAGGCGAAACAGGACGATGATATCGAGGAGTACGAGAGCGACAAGGAGGAGGAGGAGGAGGAGGTCGTTGTCCAGGATCCTATTGAGCCCGCGGAGAGTCCAGACGAGAAACTAGCTAAGAAGGAAGAGCAGGAGGGAGAGGAGGAGGAGGAGGAGGAGGAAGAAGAAGAAGAGGAAGAGGAAATCCCAGCATCCCAGGTGACCGAGCCGAAGCGGACCACTCGTCAATCGAAGAAGGCCGACGATACAAAGGACAAGGAGGAAGCAGAAGTTGAAGAACCTACCCCGACTCCGAAGAAACGAGGTCGTCCGCCGTTGTCTCAGGCGGTTAGGGACGAGCGGGCGCGCATACAAGCTGAAAAGGCGGCAGCCCCCCCAAAGAAACGGGGTCGACCTTCACTCTCGAAGCCCGACGAGGACAAACTCGTCGAAGAAACCAAGCCGAAGAAACCGCGGGCGAGCACAAACGGGAATACGAGTACCATGTCCGTCGAAATCAGTCTTCCGAGGTCTCGTGCAGTTTCTTCATCTCAGGCTACGGCTTCTCAGGCTAAATCCGACGCTGAGAATCCCGAAACTGTGACTCCGAAGAAGCGCGGGCGTCCACCGTTGTCGGAGGCTGTGAGGGCTGAACGGGAGGCGGAGAGGGAGCGCGCACGAGCTGAAAAGGCGATTAAGAAGATGGAGGCCAAGACGGCCAAGGCGGATGCGAAGAGGGGAAAAGGAAAGACTTCAGAGGAGTCTGAAGATGATGTTGAGGAGGCGGACACGACGGCTGTGGGGGAGGCAGATACGACTGCTCTTGAGGAGTCGCATCCGGAGTGGACGGTGATGGAGGATTTGCCATCGTCTAGCGCTCGAGAGAATAGTTCTCAAGTAGACGAGATTGAGTTTGATCCTTTGGCTAGCCATAAGAGTGTCAAGACTAGGAGTACGCAGGTGAATTGATGTTGTATGCATTTATGGCTTTTTACTTATGCGTCGGATAGAAGCCCAAGTCTATTGCCAGGTCTATGCTACCAAAACATGTTCCAGAAGAGGATGACGCAGAGTACCAGTCTACCTCGAAGAATCTTGCACGACCACTGTTTAATCCCTCTTCTGGGCTTGTCAAGATTGGTTCACATCCCGGCCCACAACCCGACTCGTCCCCTGTCATCCCTATAAAGACATCCAATGGCTTGTCCTTTTCCCAACCCACTCCATCCATTCGACGACGTGCTTCGGCGCTCCCGCGGTTCACAGACATTAAAATGCAGCAGGACTTGTTGCGTCGACAGCGGCGCGCCTCGCAGCTCCCGGCTGCCAGCCAGTCATTTAACCCCGAGACACAGCCTTCGCAGCCAAATGGGAGCCAAGAAGTTTTGATTATTGACGAGTCTTCTAGTGATGAGAATTCTTCCGGAGACGAAGGAGCGAATAAGACAGTCACTCCATCCAAGAAGAAACGACACTCTGTTTTTGGTTATTTTTCACAAGGATGATGTTCTTTGTTTACATATCACGTGATGTCATGCCCCATACATATATCAAATTATTTTTACCCGAAACATTTTACCACCACTACCTCATACCCTCAAAATGACTATCGCTGTTGCAATCTGGTCTCAAGACTTGGAGCCCAATAAGCGCAACTTGTACAAGGTCGAGAACGATATCCGTATCACGGGTGCTTCTCTTCCAGTACAGCTCAAAGACAACAGCGGCCGCACTGTGGTCGAGGTTAAGATCAAGATTCCTGAGGAGTATGACCTCGACGAAATCCCAACTGATGACAAGACTGGCGAGGAGATCCCTATGCACCGCTTTGTGCTCGTTGCGTTGACTCCTGGCAAGGTTCGTACTGTGCTATGGCTTACATGATGTACGCTAACA
Source organism: Ceratobasidium papillatum (assembly GCA_037042815.1). Classification (NCBI taxonomy): domain Eukaryota; kingdom Fungi; phylum Basidiomycota; class Agaricomycetes; order Cantharellales; family Ceratobasidiaceae; genus Ceratobasidium; species Ceratobasidium papillatum. Next base: position 14,270 of record JAYRCO010000007.1, read on the forward strand.
AGTTTAGACAGATGGAGCAACAGCCACTCGACCTTGTTCTCCCCGAGGGCGAAGAAATTGAGTTTATTGTAACCGGTAAAAAGTACGTTGGTTGTATTGTTCGGAAATTTTCGCTGATCGGCTTGGTTAGCCCCATTCATCTCTACGGCAACTTTATCACCCAAGGTGAAGGTGAGGGCGACGACGACGATTCTGAGGATGATGAAGGTGAATTCGATTTACCGTCGGATGTCGAACTTGGCTTGGACGAGTTGGAGGATGAAGAAGAAGACTCTGCGTACGTGCTTCCGTCAACCGTATATTGCAAGTTCTAACCAGTCTATAGCCGTTTCGAGGAGGTTGTTGAGGTCGCTGCGGCCCCTGTCAAAGCCATCAAGCGTGCGCGTGAGGACGAAGAGATGGCTGATCTGTCCGTTGCATCTGGTATGTACTATTTCGGTTGGTTATGGTGTGGTATCTAACTTTGTACAGGAGCCGACGCTTCGACGCTGTCTAAAAAGGAGAAGAAGCGCGCCAAGAAGCTCAAGAACGAGGCTGGGAAGGCTGCTCCCGCCCCGACCACCACTACTACCACCGTCGCTGCTAGTACGACCGTAGTTACCCCTGCTGAAGCTCAGCCTGAGTCTAAAAAGGAGGCCAAGAAGGAATCCAAAAAAGAGGGAGAGAAGAAAGACGGCAAGAAAGACGGAGAAAAGAAGAAAAAGGTGAAGAAGTAGTTGCATTTGGTCTCATCCTGTAGGATCAGGCCTTGGTGCGTGATCTACACGAAATAGCACAGATGTTAATTTATGGTCTCCTTGTGCAATCGTATTGCGTTTACGCTTTCCGGTTGTGTTATTAGAGCGAGCCTAGGACTCTTGCTGGTGGTCTGATTATTGAGGATACTAAGGTTGGAACGGGTGAGTTCAGATGTGTTACCAGGTGCATAGTCTGACGATGAGTGATAGGACCTGCGGCCAAGGCCGGAACGAAGATTGGGATGCGCTATATCGGTCGTCTTAAGAACGGGAAGATCTTTGATTCCAATACCAAGGGTATGCTAGGTGTATTGCCATATGAGCCCATACATATTAAACCTTTTCTACAGGAAAGCCGTTCTTCTTTAAGCTTGGTGCCGGAGACGTTATCAAGGGATGGGATGAGGGCATCGTGGGCATGAGCGTTGGAGGCGAGCGCGTTCTTACTATTCCTGCTGCCAAGGGCTACGGAAAGCGCGGCGCACCTCCCGACATTCCGCCCAACGCCGAGTTGACTTTTGGTGAGTTAAAGTTATTGTTGGTTCGATGACATGCTGACTTTGGTCTGTAGAGGTCAAGCTGATTGAGATGAAATAATTCAAATCGAGGAGTTATGACGTGTGACAATGTACTATCATCTTGACGATTTCCGTTGACAAGGAGTTTTTGCTCAGTAATCTCACAGGAGCTTTTTAACCCATAGCTATTGAGCCTTATCTTGATGTGACAATAGCAAGAGGATAAGGTAGCGCCTCAAGCGACAGATTAGCTGATCGGCAATCAACAAACCGCCGAGAAAGCAGTCCGGGTTAGGATCAATTCAGATACCTAGGATGAGTACGATTGAGTATATTCTCTCTTGAGTTGGGCTACAGTATCACACCAAGGACAAGTATATTTTGTCCACGTATTTGTATATTCTCAACGCCCCGAAGTACAACATAATAATTTTCACTCGGTTCAACAAAATACGATCGGACCAAGGTAAACCCCCTTATTCAATCATTATAGCTAACAATTTGCCTTGCCCGTTATGCTTTCGTAGACACAGAGCCAGATATTCAGAGTCAGCTCCCTGATGGTTTACTAGTGCCACTAGGAGAGGTCACGGGTGGCCTATTCGGCTTGCCCTTGCTCCATGTCCTTGATGATCAAAGTGGTTAGCAGTGGTATGATCTGTGGAAAGGTTTGATGTTTACTCGGGGTATTCGTCGGACCTGTGGGAATATACAATCAGTAATGATCCAATAAGCTAAAAGATTGTCTACGCACATTTTTTACTTTTTTTACCTGAAGCAAGAACGCTAGGAAAACTACGATGAGTGGCCAGGTAGAGAATGTGGAGTATATCAGATGCTTTTATACCAGAGGAGGTAGGCTGGGGATGGAGAAATAGATTCGCCGGGCCATAAGCGCGCGCTCATCCATGCTGTGTGTGGCTCGTCAATGAACCATTTATGGGACTTTTTTTTGTCAAATGAGCGCTGAGAATCTTCTATAGGACTTTTTACTTTTCAACTGCCTATTATAGACCAGTGATGTGTGACGTATCGAAACCTTAAGCGTGGCGAGCTTTCGGTGGTCCAAATCTACGCGCGTACGGCCCCACGACGCAAGAGACTATCACACGACACCGTCTTTTAATACAGTACTTAGACTCCTTCGGGTAGTAGTGGGGCGACATCTACCTGCACTTTAAGTACACCTCGATAACATATCTCCCATTACACAATAATACATCCGCGCATACATGCAACCCCATTACTTTAAACGTAGTAAGTCCTATTATAGTGATGGTACTAAACCGCTAGAAACATGTCCTACAAAAGGATCCAATAAGCAGCCGTGCGCTACTGGACGCACATGAACTACCTTTGTCATATATAGATTCCTTGCTTTAACGAACGGTCCGGCCCTGTCCGTTCACCCTGCCATGCCCTCCTCCTTGGCCGCCGTGACCGCCATGACCGCCATGACCGCCTGGGCCAGGCTGATCAACGGGTCGATGTATCGTATAAGTAATCTTTCCACCATTGCCAAGACCAGGTTGTGTCCCATCGGCCATTGCATCCCTAGGTGACGAGGAGTTGGCTGGCTGCCGGCCCTTTGACCATACCCTGGTCGCCAACCTAGTTAGTGCAGAGCATGGCATACAAATAGCTTAATAATTACTCGGGATATTCGTCAGACCTACGTGGATGTGCGTTTGTCAGGTATGATAAACGCCAATAATGCAGAGCCTACTTACATATTCTTTAACTCCTGGAGCTGTCAAAAGGCTATGGTTCTGGGTATAGCGCAGCTTGCAGATTAGTGTGGAGGTACGCGGAGAATACAGAGTGTTTATAGTGCTTGAGCACATTCGGCATCTGATATACTCTGTGGAGAAGCAGGCAGCGCTTGCCTGAACCATTGCATGCCCATCCATGGTCCATTTGGCAACACTGTTGCTAGGGTAGTATAAAGAGGACGCAATTCGTATGCGCTTGCGTTTTATCAAATGTACAATCATAGGAATTGGATGTGACATTAGACACGATAGAATGCTGGTTTCAAACAGTGTTAGCATTGGCATGCTAATCAATATACATAACTGGTCAAGCATGTATTGCGTATTGGAATGCACTCGGTAGTGACGCTGTGCGTTTAGGACAGTGTACCCGGTTCTGGGAAAGGATGGGCGAGAGTTGGTACGACGGTAGTAGAGGCGGGTCAATCAGTGGACTAATCAGAGATTTTCGAACACATACAACTGGTTTTCAACGAGTAGACGAAGATTACCATGCACAGTATATACGGGTTTCTATGCCCTAGAATAGACAAGTGAGTAGCTCGCGGCGCATAAAAGAAAGGAGATGGCTGCCAGTCTTGGATTCTGTAGTTTTCGCGATGCACATGCTTTATGCGAGCCACGTCGGCGTATCGAGAAACATTCTAGGAGCGTTTCGAGTGTGTGTGCTGTAGATATGTAATGAAGTTGTGGCGTTATGTCGCATAGTTCCTTGTCTAATTTGTAAGCCCGTGAACTTTACAGAGCATATACGCTAATACTTTGGGTACTGAGAAGCTGTAGTAACAGCAGATATATGACATTCTGTTTAAGAGTTAAGACGGACTGTGGAAGGCTGAGATATATTAAGGGCAAGCACTCGCTATAAGCGTAGATAGTATAATGGTTATTATCTCGGTTTCCCATTACATGGCCCAGCCGATCTGGGGAGATTACCGAGGACCCGAGTTCGATTCTCGGTCTACGCATTATTTTTACGTCTTGCAGTAAAAAAAAAACAGCCTCACCGTATGTGTGTAGGAGCAGAATCGTGTTGCACAACTCTTTTTACTCTTGATTTTTGACTAAAGCCAGGAAATCGTCTCGCGTCTTTTGTGTGCCTCTCGATGTTGATGTACGTCTTTTTAGGGTGTTTAAGTCTGGCTCTATGGATGGGAGCAGACCCTTGGATATTTAGGATTTTTTAGCTATGCATATAGCTGTGTTTAGTGCCTTGCCCCAAGTTCAAAGCCTTCATGGCGGATTGTTCAGGTTTGCGAGCACGCTTGTTTCTTCGCGCACATTCATGTGAAAACTTAGACCGAGCGGCTCGAAAATTAAGCGCCAGACTCGACCAGCAGTCGGATTTGAACAATCCATTATACGCTTCAGTCTCAAAAGAAAACACGTTCTGATAGAATAACTGAAAGAACGCACTGGATTGATAATTTTATCTACAATAAAATCTACAGCTTTTACTATGTGGATTGCCCCGTAAGCTGCATTGGCTTTGTTGGAGGGAGCAGGAATCCAGCACAATATCTCGGATTGGGTTAGAAAAGACTAGATACACGAAAAACGAACCCGGAGTCTAGAGCACCCAGTACTGTACAGCCAATAATGATTAAGCATTAAGAGCACGTATAAACAAAACTACAAAAGGCTTACAGTCGAGTCAGCAGCGACGGTGAGAAATACCAGGGGTGTATGCGATTGTGGCGGCATCAGGCTTCAGTACACAGCCACCAAGGTTCTCTAACGTCAAATGGATAGGGCCGGATGGGTTTGATTTTGAAATTTAGTGAACTCATACCTGACAAGCACCACCACCATGGCGAATGTGGCAGATCCAAGTCACTATATCATCGAGTGTAAGTGCTCAAGGGAGTTTTACTCATTTTACACACTGAGATTCGTATGGTAGATGCGCGACCGGGATCGAGTGAGAAATGCAACGGGCGGCCACCCTGCAACGGATCTACCATCGTTCTCGGTGATCTGCGATTTGGCACAAAGAAGTACGATAACAAGATCAATGACAAGATGCAATACAGGTACGTTCCAAACTCTCTCTGAATGAACGAATCTAATTTGGCCAATAGACATTGGGGTTGCGTTACGCCGGATATCCTCTATGACCTCGCGTTTGTGGATGTCAACCGGATCCCGGGCATTGACAGGCTCAAGTATGACTTCTATCAAGTCTTATATTATTGGACCTAACGCACAGCTATCTCATTCTAGTCCTTCCGACCGACTGAAAATTCATACCGCAGTCGAGCGGCTCACCATCGACCCGGCCGATATCCCAGTCACTGCCAAGCGCCCTGTCACAGCCAAACCATCTCAACCTTCTGCCTTTCAAACAGGTACACTGGCTGCTCGACCTTCTGCAGCGCCGTTTGGAACCCAGAGGCCAAGCGCTCCAGCGCCTGCACCAACCATATCCAAAAAGCGCAAGGCACCAGTTACAAAGACAACATCTTTACCCACACCAGTCCTTACCCCTAATGCGTCACAATACTCTCAAACGACAGCTTCCCAATCCTCGTACCCGCAAGCACCACAATATGGCCAACCGCGCCCACCTGTTGGCTATCCTGGACATATCACAATGACCCAACAGCAGCGTGACGATGCAGATTATTTGGACGACGACGTCTATGACGAGGAAGAAGCCCAATATACGGATATGTATTTGTCTTTCCAGTCACAGGTTGTTGGAATTCAATACTATGATGGACTTGGTGGGTGGCGCACGACTTTTCCGCAAAATTCGCTTACATTGTGTTCCAGTTGGGCCGGGAGAACAAGTCAATTTGGTACGGGAACCTGCAAACAAATACGACCGGTAAAATACTTTTATACATTCGATTTGCTTTTTCTCTCATCAAGCTATAGAAATGCTATCCAGGTTATGAACATGCACCTAAGGCAAGTTGGGCATATCCCAAGGCAAAGTATGTCTTATCTTTTTTGGTTGAGTGGCTTCTGATGAACGAGTTTAGTCGCTGCAAGTCTTGCCCCTCTCATCGACAAGAACTTCATATTAGTTGAAGGCACCATGAACGATGGAAACTGTAAGCCTATTCATTCCCAAATGCCTCTGATGCTGACAGATAAATAGTGCAAGGACATCAATATACGCTCAGCGTGTAAGTTTGTTTGTTTTGATGAATTTGCTCTGCTCACATCTCCTCTAGTACATTAACTATTTACGGGAAACCAGGGATTCGATCCATGCTCGAACCACTACTTACTTGGGCAACTCCTGGTAGACGTGGGTTTACCGATGCCATGCGTCGAGAAAGCGGTATTGCGCTTAGCCAGACCGCTGGTTATAGCGCTGGCTCCTCTGCTGGCCCATCATATGGCTCCGCGAACAACCCAATGCACATCGATGACCAAACGGCGTCCCAGTCGTCGAGTCAATCTCAGGTTGCTCACCAAAGGGTGCTCGAAGCAATCGAAGCCCAACGTCGCGCTGAAGAGCTTCGCGCCATGCTTGCTGGCCTCCAAAAGGTTGACGACGAGGGCCGCCGAGCCAACTTTTTGGATGCGATTTACGAGCACGAGAAGCAAGACATTTTGAACTTGCCGGAGCACCCATCGCCCCCTAGTATTGAAGAGGGAAGCCTGACCGTGGAGCTCTTGAAGCACCAGGTGAGTCAAGCGCGAGGGGTCGAATCAAGATGCTGACGACGTCTTGTAGAAACAAGGGTTGTTGTGGTGCATGAATCGCGAGTCTGCCACCCTTCCACAGAAAGATGGCGAGCCCCATCAACAATTCTGGGAGTATCGCTCTCAGCCAGGACGAAAGGTAGGCTATAGTTTTAAAATAAGGTTGCAGCTGACATATCTGGCTTTTAGGGCTACTATATGAACAGTATGTTATACATTTGACTCTTCACTCAGCTCTAATATCTTGTTCTAGTGGTAACCAAAACGCCTGTTCCAACAACGATGCCCCCAGCTATCGGCCACGGCGGCATTATGAGTGATTCAATGGGCTTGGGTAAATCATTGACCTTCTTGGCTCTCATAGTTGCCACCAAGAAGACACAACCGGCTGGTTATGATAATCCGACTCTTGTTGGTAAGCTGTTCCGAACTTGTAGAATACTCATTCCTGACCTGGCTACTCAGTTTGTCCGCTCTCCGTATTAAGCAACTGGGAGTCTCAGATCGCCAGTCACTGCGTTCGTGGAGTACTTTCAACCTACACATATTACGGCGACAACCGGAACGTCGACGCTGAAGTTTTAAAGGCATACGATGTTGTATTAACTACTTACCAGACGGTTACTGCCGATTATGCGGCAGCAGGGGGCTTCAAGACGACTGAGGAATTGATGGTTGCGCCCGAGGGACGTAACAGCAAGAAACGCAAGACTGACAAGAACAGTCACAAAGCGTTATTTGAAATCAAGTGGAAGGTATGCTCGAGAAACAACAACCTACGCATTCCGGCTTATGAGAGTTTATTAGCGTGTGGTGTTGGACGAAGCTCACCAGATTCGGAACCCCAAGGCAAAGATGTCCCAAGCTGCATCGGCGTTAGAGGGGTATTACCGATGGGTATGTCACTTATGTTGTTGCCTAGCTCTTGCTCAACCCATTCGTACGTATAGGCAGTCAGCGGGACTCCGATTGTAAGTGGTCTTTTTTTTGCTGGTTTTTATTCTTCAACTCACTACTTTCGCTTAGGTTAATTCACCTTCGGTACGCTACCTAGATCATCTTCTACATTCGCCCTAATACAGTTTCAACAGGACCTGGGATCTCTCCTTACGTTCCTTCGCATGTGCACCCCACTTGATCAAATTGCCATGTTCAATCGATTTCTTTCTCGCCCCCTTTCCAAAGGAGATGTGACTGCTGCAGCGCTTTTGAAGGCAAGTAACATGGAATCTTTACTTGCCACATCTACTTACGTTATCTCTAGCAACTCATGAAACATATTTCAATCCGCCGTTCAAAAGAAGTGAGTCATTTCCTGCGCCTTGAATCTTTGGTCTGAAACCAGTTCAATGAAGATGCAAGACGACCAAGGAAATCGTTTGGTCGAGCTGCCAAACGTAAGTCAAGGTTGCACTATGATGGCTGAAACATGCTCATGTTTTACTAGGTCACTATCAACGTTACAAATGTTGAACTGGATGAGGAATCGCGCCGTATTTATGACACAGTCGAGAGGCTTTCTAGGCAGCGATTTGTTACTATGGCCAACGCAGCCGAAAATGGCGAAAGTGTGCCAAACGTCGTTCTCAGTTTGCTTACTCGCATGCGGCAAGTCTTTTATGTTCGCCAGTTGTGTATGGGCTAAATTTTGCGTATGATTCGTATAGGCAAATCGCGCTGCATCCCGGGCTCGTGCCTTCTGATTATTTAGACAAGCTGAGGGCCGACGAGGCGGCCGACCACGCCCTCCAAACTACGGTCGTTAACCCCCAAGAGAAAACGAGGTTACAAAGTATTCTCTTCCACGCCGAGGAAGATAGCGAAGAGGTAAGCTAGTCTCTATCACTATTAGGATTGCTGTTTGACGGACTATAGTGCGCGATCTGTTTCGACTCGTTGAAAAACCCGAGGATTCTACCTGACGGGCACTGTGAGTGTGATGCACACTCGCTTCTATATGTACTCATCTTTGTTTCAGACTTTTGCTTCGACTGCATATCCGGGTATATTCAAGCTCATGGAGCAGAGGCTACTTGCCCAATGGACCGGCGCCCAATTTCTATTACAGATCTAATCGAGCCTGCTCCGCCAACCGATTTGACTCAAGCTCCTCGCCACAGTAGTGGGTTTGATGATTTTGGCCTTGCCTCTTCCCCAGGGTCGTCGCCCAAGATCGACCGGTTGATTCAGATCCTCAAGCTTATTCCTAGCGACGACAAAGCTGTCGTGTTTTCGCAGTAGGTCTACTTGGTTTTAGACAAGGTTGGCTACTCACTGGTTTGTTTGTCGGATGTAGGTTCACGACTTTCTTAGAAAAGGTGGATTGGTACATGGATTTGATATTCTCAAACTGACTATGATACCACAGATTGCTGATCAGCTCGAGGCAAATGGTATCAATTTTGTGGAGTTCAACGGCGCGATGTCGGTCAAACGGAGACAGGAGGTGCTGGAGGTAGGCAGTCACTTTAGACCCCTTGAACTTGCACTAAAGTTATTCTCAGTCGTTTTCTGTCCCACTTGTCAAGAGAGCCTCTCGTCGCGCTTCGGGCAAAAAGCAGTCAGGAGATTCGGATTCCGATTCGGAATACGATGTTTCAAGGGATGATGATTATATTGATGAAGAAGACGGGAGCATTTTTGGAACGCAGCCTGTCAAGGGAAAGGGCCGGGCAACGGGAAAAAGCAAGGGGAAGGGGAAGGCAGCGCGCTTGGGTCGCTCGAACGGGCGAAATCCTCAAGTCTTGCTTATTTCTCTCAAGAGCGGTAAGCAGGACTGAAATCATATACACTGCTCTCTAATACGGCCGGTAGGTGCCACCGGACTAAATTTGACAGTTGCGAACCACTTGTTCTTGATGGATCCGTAAGTTGTGAACTGTATAGTCTCTACTCGCTCTGACTTCCTAATAGATGGTGGCAAGAAGCTATCGAGTCACAAGCCATTGGTATGCCCACTCTACCTAATATTCCGCTTTTGGAACTCATACAGATGTACCTTTCAGATCGTGTCAATCGCATCGGGCAAAAGAAGGAGGTTCAAGTGTATCAGATGATTACGACAGACACAGTCGAGTCTAAAGTGCTGGATATCCAAGCTCGCAAGAAGGCTATGATCGACCAGGCAAGTCTCGTTTGCCTAAAACAGATAAACTATCCAACTGACCTCCAAAAGGCATTTTCTGGTATGGGAGGACGCGAGGTTGTTCGAGAGAAGCGGGAAACGCGTATGCAAGGTTCGCAACATGCGACACTAGCCAATCACTTTAACTAATATCTGCATATAGACTTTATCGAGCTGTTCGGTCTTAAACGCGAGGGTGGTCGTGTCAGGCTCAAAGATAACGATCGATCTAAAAATGATTTCATCATTGACGACGAAGAGGAGCTAGACTGGATACCTCCTAGACCCCGCGTAAGGGAGAAGAAACAGGAGGTCCCGGTTGATAGCGACTAAGCGAACCCATCATAACTATACACAGTTCCTTGTCCTACAATGTCAGTCTAGGCCATGGTCTTGGCTGGTCCTTTTCACAATATCTTTCACATATTCTTTTGATTGGCGCTACTGTGCGTAGTCGTAAAGTACTACCATAGCATAATTTCTGTTCTCGTTTCTATAACATAAACACTTACTTTTTTATCGCTCTTGTTCTGTATCTAAGTCAAATCATCTGGCTTCTTCCCTTCCCTGTCCATTCCTCAAACTTCAGATCAACCTTGAGATTAACAGTCACGCAGACTTGGTGTGTTCACATGTTATGTAAACCCGATGGGTCACTCCAGCCCTGCTTGACCATCATCCCTTGGGGCTACAATGCCTACCACTCGCTAAGTAAGCCTTTATGTTTACATCTTCCATTAATAAATCCTTATAACCTTTTTCGACTATCTAGCAGCAGAAAAGGCAACAACGGGAGGAGCACATTCGTAATGTACTTGTGCACAAGCTTCCACCTGAAGTCCTGGGCAATATATTTATAATTTGCGCTCTTATCTGCGAATTTGATGTCGAAATAGCATACAAGTATAAGTTTCCGATCATGATTTTAGTAGGGCAAACCATCACTTTTAACTATGTCACGATCTCCTGATATTCTAAATACAAACTAGACAGTGTGCCACCGATGGAGGTCCATAGCTATCGTAACACCTCAGGCTCGTGGTTGTGTTTGTATCAGCGCCTTGACAAAGCTGACACAAACCCTCATTCTGGCTCTGGTCAAGAGTTACGCTCTCCGATCCTATACCGTGGGCTCGCTCTGTATTATACCTTTCTAGCTCTGGGAACACTGATCCTCTTGATATAGATATTGACATGTCCGAGTGTTTCTGGGACTTGACAGAGGACGGAATCACAGAAAACTGTACCGAGAGAGCACGGGGCGCACTCCAGTTCATTGTATCTCATGGCGGGCTGACCTCGAGGTGGCGGTCAATGATCATATCTACAGATGCATTCGGTCCCCATCGTGCGGTGTTTGATTTCGTGAAATCCTCCTCGATGCCAGAACTGCGCTTTCTTGAACTTGGATTTCAAAGGCCGGCCGAGTTTGATCCCGACGACGAGACCGCTTTGTATAACGCTACGCTCATCAAACCTCTGGCGTTATTAAAAAAAACCACCCCTCAAGTTACACTCGATCAAGCTAGGTGACTTTCCAGATCCATTTCTTTTTGGACGAAACCAGCTTTGCCTTTCGAGTTTAGCTAGTTTGGAACTTGCGTTTGTCTACTCTACCCCTAAGCTGTCCGACCTCAAGGCGGTGCTTCGAACCAGCACCGAGCTCACTGTACTCCGGTTGGACTTTGGCATGCTTGGGCCACATAAACCTCACAAACTAGTTTCGGTTGCACCGCAAATCCAGCTGCATCGCCTCCGAGAGCTAGAATTTGATAATGCTGAAGACGGACTCTGGCCTCTGAACCTCCTAATGATGTTCAAAGCTCCCAGCTTGGATTATCTGAAACTCTACTTAGGTGAAAGATGTGATAAGCTACTTGAATACATCGCCAACGGAGGGGATAAATCGTCGCCCCATCCATTGTTCCCTTACATCACTCACCTGCGCATTTGGCTTGACGCCGACGATTACTTTGCAAAAAGCAGACTACGATCTCTCCTACATGCGCATCCACAAACCACTTGTCTTGATATTCCGTTTGGTCCCCTCAATGTGCTGACAGTTCGGCCATGACTTGTTCCCGACTTGAAACGGTTGTAGGACGTCGTGGTTCAGAGGTCAAGAAAGTTGTGGCTGCACGCGACAAAGCAAAAATACCTCTTCGGGTTGTCAAGTCATCTGATGAAACCTGCTGAAAGAAAGTACATAGCAGGCAAAGTCGATTTTAGATTTTTAGATTTCAGCGACAAGAGTCAGGGGCTAGACCAGGACATCCAAGTGGGTGGCGAAGAATCGTATAACTGGTATCGGATTCGACGGGAATGATTCAAGCATAACATGCTGCATGGTAAGCCGAACTAGTCTTAAACATCCAAGATAATTTTACAACAACACTATCATAGATTACTGAAAACCGAACGTAGTAACTAGTTTTGTTATCTTAATCCAGTTGATTTACCATCCTGATCTGCATGTATGCGGCGTACAGTAGAGAATAGCATCATACGGGAGCAATTTAAAGTATTGATTTGTGCGATACGTTGATGTGTCTTACTCTACGCTGCTAAATAGGTTAAAGTTTCGATTTCGAAGTGACTGACCAGAGCTGATTACATAATAGTGGCGTGCTTGTGACCGCTTGGGCTACGCCGGAACCAAATTTGTCTACCCTTCCGCTCACCGTCTGTGTCGACGCCAACGCCCTAAAAGTTAGTATACTCAGCCCGGCTATATCTTTATGCTGTGATATCCAGATATATACGGCTGTCAAAGAAAGAAAGGGATGGATTGGATGGGACGGAATAGTTGGATGGACAGATGATCTTGTGGATGGATTGGTTATGTGAGATACAAGGCCAGCAAGCTAACATATATTCTTTGCCTCTCGGCACAGAACCCGATTCAAGACACTCTCCTACCATGTCTCTGGTTGTTCCTGAGGCCCACCAGCAGTTCCAGGTATGATTTAATTCCCAGTCCCCGGCTATCCTCACGCCGATCCCTCGATTCTAGCACATCTTGCGTCTGCTCAACACCAACGTTGATGGAAAGCGCAAGATCATGTATGGTACGTTTGGTATTAAAGCTCTGGCTATTCAATCACGCTAATGATTCTGCCTTGACCAGCGTTGACCGAGATCCGTGGTGTTGGCCGGCGGTACGCCAACGTTGTCTGCAAGAAGGCCGATGTTGACTTGAAGAAGCGGTACGAGTTATCTTGACTCGACGCTTTGTTTTGCTCATTCTATTTTTTGCTAGTGCCGGAGACCTTAACTCTGATGAGCTCGAACGGATCGTCACCATTATGCAAAACCCTACCCAGTTCAAGATCCCGAGCTGGTTCCTGAACAGGCAAAAGGATATTGTCGATGGAAAGAACTCTCAGATTCTGTCCAACGGCATCGACTCGAAAATGCGTGACGATCTCGAGCGCTTGAAGAAGATCCGTGCTCACCGTGGACTCCGACACTACTGGGGTCTCCGTGTACGTGGGCAGCACACTAAGACCACTGGTGAGTATATTGTTGTGGTGTTTTTATACATCTGACTTTTGTGAAACTAGGTCGCAGGGGAAAGACTGTCGGTGTCTCCAAGAAGAGGGGTTAAACAGTACCAGGCTTTGGATTACTTGCGGTTTTGCGTTGCGCTGTTCTCATTTGTATGCTCCTCCATGCCCATGCGATGTTACAAATTCACCCGTGCGCTGATTTCAGTAAAGGTTCAGTTGATATCGTTTCCGAGTACAATTTTTCGTACAGCAACAGGCTTAGTACATCGAGGATTCACCCTATGCGATCAATGCATCGTCAGGCCTCCGTCAATGGATAGGCTTTGACCTAGCCGCATCCATTTTGATCAAATTTCCCGGGAGCATGTTTTACAAAAGTCTTACCAGTGATATTCTTGGCCGCTGGGCTCACCAAAAAGGATACGAGCCCCGCGACATCCTCGGGAGAGGAGATTCGGCCAGTTGCCATTTTACTGAACACCTACAGTATTCTTCAATAAGCAAGAATTTCGACACCATAAGAGCGCTTACCTCTGCACGATCCGGAGCTTCTCCCATGACAACTTTGTTCCCTGATATAGAAATAAGTAAAATAGAGACCTTAGGTAGAACGAACGCACACATATCCGTATCAACCGGCCCAGGTGCGTAAGTATTCACAGTGATTCCATGTTGCCCCCATTCCCGGGCCGCCGTCTGAGTCAAACCACGTACGGCAAACTTGCTCGCACAATATGCTCCTTCGAGTGGAAAACCTGATTTACCCGCGGCGCTGCATGCACCTACGATACGACCTCCGCCTCGAGGGATCATTGCTCGAGCCGCAGCACGGTAGCTGTATAGTACGCCTTTGACGTTTACCGCATACAGGTTGTCCAGCATTTGATCGGTTGCTGCTCAGCAGAGATCATGTAAGTGTAACAGCGAGGAGACTACAACTCACTCTCAAGAAGCGGTATCCCTTTGTAGATACCGGCATTGGCCACCATCTATGTTTGAGCTTTCGGTTATACACATGATGGACTTGACATGAGGGACATACCACATCGATGCCATCCAGTTCTGTAACTGCAGCCTGCACTAACGCCTCGACCTGTGATTCGTTAGACACGTCGCATACTATGGGTAGAACCTTTGGTGTAATGCCGCGGCTGGCCCTTTGCGCTTCGATGCATTCATCCACGACGAGCTGCAGCTGATTTTGGTTAGAGATCAGGTCTCCGAGGGCTAGCAAATATCCTTCCGATGCAAGCTCTTTTGCAAGATGTACGAGTGAGCCTTGGTGTCTAGTGAGAAGCATACACCTACTGATTGCGATGGCACGTCCAATGCCTGTAAATATATTGTCATTTTGATCTCAAAATCCCATGGAATTAATCACCTTGTGCGGCGCCTGTGATCACAGCTACAGGTGGTTTCACTGAGGACATTGGTACAGAGTGTGGTCGAGCAAATCAGATCGATCAGCTTTGGCCAAAATCAGCAGGTGGAAAAATTCTGTTGCATCGAGTGAAATGGCTGTATACGATAATCTGTGCGTTCTTAGAATGCATTAGGTAAATAGAGGTCGAATTGTACGCCCAAGAAGGTAACTTGGCACCATCGATTGGTTGTATGCGCCTGGTGAATCGCATCGATGTCACGCGTGAATGTGAACAACCACTATAGGCTACCATAAGGTCTTGTCTATAGCTGAATGATCAAGAGTGTATGGTGATCTACAAGACGTATTTTGGACATGTATACGACTCCTAAAAAGACGAAGGGGGAGGAAATGTGCTCGTCATATCCGCTAATTATGAGTGCTTTACTATGAATTGATGATGATTCATCTAGACAGAATGAATATGTGCTCACCAAATAGAATGACCGATTATATAAAAATAAGACGGGTTTCATTTTCAACCAGGAAAATAGCCTGCACAGTATAAAATCTTTCAAAGGCCGATACTACGAAGGCAGCTCTTCCTTTTGGAATGGGCCAGGCTGGCTGCTTCTCAGCGCGATCGGTCACGGGGTTTGAATAAATATAGGCATTGCCCAATTGGCGCCGAGTTCCTATCCTCTGGGTTAAAACAACATGGGCTAGAAAATCATTGGTACTCGAAGAGCTATGGACTAGGCAGGCAGATCGGGGATCAGACCCAACATCGTTAAAAAAAAGTCGGGTGTAATCACGCAGAGTTTGATGTGCAATTGAAACATAAGTCAAGCGACATCTGAATCAAGACATTGTGATGAATAGCACGCTGCTTTTCCAGGATGAGAGTTCTTGGTGAGCTGCAGAGATTATTATAGTATTCATCCGACCAACATGTTTAGCTGTGGTCAATGAGAGGTAGTTTAGCAGGAAATGACAAGGGGGCGTTCGGGTGGCACGTGAGTAGGTCGGAAAACAGCCTCCTTGTTAAGCGGCGCATATATGCTATAATTAGAGTATCATAGCAGTTGGTTGAGCTTCTAAGAGTCGTAAACCTCCGCATAAACGTGAGAGTAGCTGTAGTACTTGAGAAAAACATTGCATGCGCGAATTCTGTAAACACCCCTGTTCCATTCTGCAAGACCGCTTAGCTCAGTGGTAGAGCGTGTGATTCCAGCTTACGTAAGCGGCAGCTCCACAAGGTCATCCGTTCAATCCGGGTAGTGGTCATCCTTTTTGCTCTTGCAGAGTTGCCCCGTTTGCTTCTACGAGCTTCCCGCATTTTCAGCGTTTTTTTTCAATTTTTTTGAGCTAAAAAGCAGTTTTAGCCATTATAAAGGCTTTATTCTAACCCTATTATGGGTATATTATACACCCTACAATTCGCATCCACAAGCCTGGCTTCATTGGTCTAAAATATCTGTCTGTGGAAGCCAAGTTTTACTCTAGAGAAGAGTATTCACTGCATATATGCGCATATATCTACAGTTTCGACTTCCATTTAGATGTTTCAGATATATAATATAGGTCAGACATTAATAGCTGCTTGTGGCATACTCCCCTGCGGCTGCTGGATACCGGCTTGTTTGATGGAGTGCTAAAGTATAGTAAGTTGGAAGTGTCTGTCCATCTCACGTGATATAGAACCTTTCTTTTTTTTCTTTCTTTTTTTGTGCACATATTTATCATGCTATACAAGCACAATTCAAACCGCAGAAGAAACAGAGACCGCAAAGCGTAGAGCCAGAGGGGACACGGGAGGCTATCGAGCAGGATAAGGGAGAACTGGCCAGGAGTAGCCAGCACGTGATATGGAACTTTGCGATAGACGAGGCGCTCCGAGTTTATCTACCTGTCGCGCGTAGCGGAAAGTCCCAGCCAGGAAGCTCTGATAAAATTACACACATGATATATGAGCGTACGCTTGTCGACGGTGAGAACGATTGTGCTATTGGATATGATCGGGTGCAGTACTTGTTAAGGTAGGGGCCACTCAGATGTAAGGAACCTTATCTAACGGACGATCAAAGCCCGTGACTGTGTCACTTTTCCCTATGTAACAACATGAACCAAGTAGAAATCAAAAAATCGGAGAAAGTAGCGTGAAAGTGAGCGCTACGAAGAATGTAGGCGCGAAGTATGGAGGTACAATTCGAATAAATGAGAGAGGAGTTCACAAAATAAGGTCACTGTGTCAAGTCGGTGGACCTGATCAAGGTACACAGGACTTTCCCGCACTTCAGGGTAGTCCGAAGCCCACTTCAGGCAAGTCCTGTCAATACTGAGGTGCAGAAACCCGCGATTCGGCTCGCCAAGCGTGGTTTTGACGGCTTGTTTGGACTTCCGAAGCTCCAGATCTGGACTTTGTGACGTCCTTATTGGGTCGAATTTGATACACGGGACCGTCAAAAAGTCCACGCACACGAATTTCAAACTTCTGAACACGCGCGTAGATTAGATGCAAAAATTGAAGTAATTTATACATAAGTTATCAGCGCCGATTACACACGAGCTACAAATACACGACGAATGGCTTACGATACACCCCGAATGATGAACCGCGAGTGCCAAGAATGGAAGGGATGAAATACAAATGAATCACAGAGAATGCGAACAAACGATCGAAGATAAAAGTGAAGAACAAAGACGGCAGAATGAAAGACGATAAAAGGAAGAGTAAAGATATAGAAGGAGGAGAAAGAGAATCATAGCGCACTCATTCGAGTTCGGGTTCGGGAACTCCTGCGTCGTTGTTGAACTGCGTGCGTGCGCCGTTTGTTCGATCGACGATTGCCCATGTGTTCCTCCCACCAACCCTTACCCTTCCGACGGCAGCTTGTACCATTCCGAGATTGATGATCTCTGCGCTTTTGAGGTGGTTGTACGTCACGATGGGGTTCTCAGGCTTTGAAGCGTCAAGCCCCTGGGTGTTACAATCTTGTACGCAAGCAAGCAAATACGGCACGCGCTCGTTTGTGCTAAAACATCATCAGTATATGCGGGAGAAAACGAGTAGACCTTAAACTCACTCTCGATTTCGGATGAACTCAATATAATACACGTCCTCTACGCGAGCGTAATATACCCGACGAACGGCCTGATCCGGATCGCGTGGGCGTTGAGCGTTGCGATCCGGCAGCCCCTCATACTATCAGGTCATTTGTTAGTGACGAGCAATTGAAGTACGTGGAAAACTTACCCTGATAAACGAGTTGTCGCGGGCAAGAACGCTCTTGCGAACAATCTCGGACGTACGAACCCGATCTCCCATGCTTGTCATACGGAATCGGCCGTAACGCACCAGCGTAGTGAAATCGAGCTTGACGATAATTTCAGCGAATGTCGGTCGTAGACCCTCTCCGTGTGCAGGCCCCTCCGCAACTCCGAAATACCGGCACATTTGTCGCTGGAGCTCGATTGGGGGACGAGGTATGGGTTTCATCGGCTGACCGAGCACATAGTCCTGCTCTTGAAGGAAGAATTCGAATAGTAAACATGCGTTGGGGTGATGTATTACGTAGGGCAAAGTACTCACTGAAATCGTATATCTTCTCTTTCGTAGATATTAACTCGCCGTGAACAAGTATCAAGTTCGTGAGCGATCGAAGGAGCTGGGGCATATCGAACACTTTTGCCACGATTTGCATCTGCGCGCGACGCCGGATGAAGTTATCGAGGGCGTCGAACGGTCGAAGTCGATTCGACAGTGCTGGTCGAAGTAAGTAGCCGCAAAATCGCTCCATGACGAACGACCAAGTACCCGAGAGTGGACCGGTACGCCGAATGTAATGCGGCATGTGTATCAGCGCGTGTATAGTTAGAACGCAGGTTGGGAGCCGATCGTGATCATATCGATAATACAACCTAGTTGGATGGCAAGTTGAGCAAAAGATATATAAAGGTCGGCGTAGGCTCACCTTTCATAATCCTGGACCCACTGGTTTATCTTCTGTTCGAGCGCGTCGATCTCCGCATGTGATATTTCGAGCTGGAGACACCAAATGACGATTTCGCGCATGGCCAAGAAGTGCCTGAGGTATTTTGTTAGCGAGTTGTTTGAGCGGCAAATAAACAAGCGTACCTGTAATACTCTCGTTGGAGTTTGCCATGGAGCAAAATCGGCGCGAGATACGTGAACCAAAAAGAATATGCCTCGGCCTTGTAGTGGCTCATATCCTTGTCAATATTGGGCAGGGTTCCAACAAACTGTGCCGGTATAGTGCTCATCGCATCTGCTGTTAGTTTTCCGATTACCTTCCACGCGTCGCGGGATACATGGTAAGCTTCTCGTCCGCCGAGCCACTTAAATTGGTCCTTCCACAGGTTAACCATATTCGGCACCAAGTTCTCGAAGATGAGGTGCATCATTTCGTACGGAGCACAGCTTGCTAGATCGAGGGAGCCGAGCTCGGCGAGTACTGGGCGGCCGTTGATACCGGTGTCTTGCGCGATCTGAGCCCGTCGCCCAACACGCGGTTCCCTCTCAAGCGCCTCGTAGGTCCTCAGAAACGTCATCTGACTGCGTGGGATCAAGCCGGCGGGATCGAATACGGGCTCACCCGGGGCGGTTAAAGGAACATAATAGACTTGACCCCCCTCTGGCAAGTGACATATCGTACCTTGAATTAGGCAAGTCCTGCACGGCGTGATCCCGTTGTGGCCTTTGACCTTCAGTAGCTTCGAGATCGCAGGAATGTCGCCAAAAAGAATAATAAGAAATGCGCGTAATACAAAGAAAGTTCCTCCACCGGCCAGACCCTCCTCACCAACGGCAACCTTGCTAGTCGCAACACCCTCGGCAAGTTCTAGGAGCTCTTCAACAAGGGGAGCGAGAAACGAGTTGATATCCTTACATTCCTTCGGCCCGGGAATAACGCCGACACAGATGATGTTTTCGAGGCGGTATCGGATCGAGGGATGCAGGTTGTAGTTCACAAGGATGAGAGGCCACGCCGTAGAGTCCGCCTTTGGCCGTCGCTTGAACAAAGTAAATCCGTCGGTCCCTAGCCCTAGCGCGACATCCTCGGGGTTCTGAAAGAAACAGTACGGATCCTCCTCGAACACCTTCGTAGCCTTCAGCGTTTGATAAAGCTGGCCGTCGAAAACGTCGGAGATTTTGCCAGGGTTCCGAGCTCGCCATGCGTCGTGCTTGGCGCGATGCCGCATATTCTCGATCGAGGTCGGGTTCTGAAAAAGACCGATCAGCTGGCGGATTAAGGGAGTATAGTGAAACAAGCGTCGAGGTTTGCCTTGTGCGTTAAGCCGAGGTTCGTCGCACTCTGGGCAGCTCTCCATGTCTCGATATTTGCCGACGTAACAGATACACGAGTTGACGCAGCAGTGGTATGTGCGAGTTTCCAGGCCGGATAAAATCTTGAGACGGCGCCACGCGACAAAGTCGCTCGGAAGCCCAAGTTCTTCGCAGGCATGCAGGCGTAGGTCGTCGTACACCGCACGAGAAAAATGTGTACGTTGTCGGGCAGCCAAGAATAGGAGAGTTTTTCAATCGCGGTCTGTCAGGTACCGGTCATCTGATGAGATGTTAGTTAAGCTGGCGAAAAAACCATCCAAAAGAGACTTACAGATATCACGCCATTCGTCCTCAGCGAGATTGCCAAGGTGCTCTCGGAGCATTTCCCAAAGCTCCTGATCGTTCATGTCCGGTTCATCGTCAGGATTTAATCCTCGCTGCCCATCGTCCTCAAGGAACACGGGCTCATCTCCGCTGGCAATGGACGCGCCGTCGTCAGACTCCGGCGGGGTGATAGGAAGATCCTCGACATTAAAACCCTCGAGTTCGGCGAGTTCCTCCTCGTCCAGCTCCCCAAGATCCTCTGCCGAACTATTCCAATTTTCGATCATCACTGGCTCCCGGTGTTCAGCTAGCGCGGGGGGAAGGGGTACATCTAAACAGAACATGTAAGCGTTAACACGGGTAAAATAGTAGCAGAGCTACTTACCCGGGTGTGGGACAAATAGACCGTCCTCGTCATCTAAGTCCATATCGTTGAAATCGAAGTCTTCAAAAAGCTCCATACCTAGGATAATCTGTGAGCAAGCAAAAATACAAATCGATGTATGCTTACCGTCCCCCTCCTCCTCCTCTTCGTCTTCGTCTTCAAGTGCGACCAAGGCGTCGAGGTCAATATCAGGCCAGTCAAGTGCCTCGTCGTCCTCGGGCTGTTCGGCCTGAGGAGGAACATGTTGAGCCTGATTGTGGGCGTGGGCGGGAGCGTGAGCGTGGGCGGGAGCGTGGGCGTGGGCGGGAGCGTGGGCGTGGTCAGGCCCAGCGTAGTCAAGAGGCCCAGGGAGATCAGGCGCAGGCCCGGCGTAGTCGAGTTCAATTTCAGCTTCGTTAGGGGCGATAGGAGCTGGGCCGCCGTCGTCAAGAGCTGGGCCGCCGTTGTCGGGAGCTGGATCAATGCCGTAAAGAGGTAGGCCGCCTCCACCATCTCCCTCATCTTTGCCGTTCTCGTCTTCGCCTACGTTGTGGCCCGGCTCGTCATTCCCGCCCAGAGCGTCGAGGAACGCTTGAATTTCCTCCCGGCGTCGCACAAGGTGCCGACGAATCTGCCGATCAGTGAGTGGTTGTTGGCAGCAAGGGCAAGCAGGCATAGCCGACAGGGGGTGTCCATATCGGCAAGTACTGGAGGCTCATTTTAAGGGGCATGGTCGAAGGTAAGTCTAAGTCGGCTTTGCCAAGGAGAATAACCTAGGAGAGCCCACATAGTAGCACAGCCACAACTCCTTGATCTGCGTGTCGACCTCGACCACGATTACGATCACAACCACAACACGTCCCCCCCTCATTCTCTCTCAAAATGAGAGAATTCTTGATTGTCCCGATATATCAACTCCGCAGCCGCCGCCATCAGCAAGAGATCCACGGGAGATAGTGTCAGGTACGTCTCGTTTACTCTACCACCAGGTACCAAGCTCATGGATTGCCCTCGCTGCTACGCCAACGCAGATGGTACTACCTGCGATGGTTGCCTTTATGCACCTCCGAACACGGAGGCATGGAAGGGCCGTCGTATGCTTGTTTCACTAGCTTTTTGTTGCGGAAAGTGAGTCGCAATTTACTTGATTTGGCGGTTTCTTTAGCTAACCTACCTCCTAGACTAATTCCGCGCTACCTGGTACTATTCTTGTCGCCCTCGCCGCCTCATATCAATCAACGCGACAATCGCATTTGTGTTTCGTCCCCTGGGATGATGTCTGCGACTAAAGCCATCACACCAGACAACGCGATTCATCTGGAGGGCAATTTCCGTGTAGAGGGAGATGTCCATGTGCAGGGGAATCCTCACTTCGACGATGAGGTGTTCGTGGATATGGAACATAAATGGGACCGGGACGTCTTGCTGGAGGGACGTGTTATCTTTGGGTGGAAGCTTGTTGTCGATAGCCGGCTCGAGATAGGCGACCGGTACATCTATATCTCGGCCAACCTCGATCTCACGGCCGATATTCATTTCGGGGAGAGCAGCGATCCATACGACTCAAGCAATACTGAGTGAGTAGCCGTGCACATTACTTGTTCATTTGTCCTTCTAGCTGACCCTCTCTGACGTTCTCCTCCGTCGTCTTCGATTATTTTTGTGATGATCGTCCACCGCTCGACTCACTTGCACCACCCGTTGGCGTATGCCCACACCCTTAACCGCATATCCCGTAGCTGATCCAACAACCCCGTTTTTGGCACCCTGTCCGATCCCATTCCCCCTGTTCCGCAATCTCAACTCGAAGCCCCGCATCCCGCCGCATCCTTAGCCGGTTTATTATCCATTTATCCAACACTACGCCATGCTACACAATCCCATCCCCCATCCGGCATGGCCGTATCAACCTCAACCACACGCGCTGGCACCCGTAAGAAAGTGGACAATCAAATTCTGTTTTTGGCTGGAGGGATCGAAGGTCGCGAGTTGAGCGGCAGGCGCCGTTTACAAATCACTATTCCCTACTTTCTTTTCCTCGTTACACTATATTGCTCATGCCCTGTTGTAATTACATCCACAAAAATGATTGAATTTATCTTTAAGATGCACAACGGGAGATAAGCTAATGCGTGATATGAAGAAAAAAAAACTTGTAGATCAGAACGGCGCAAATCATCAATCTACGTCACGTGTTCAATAAGCTTCAGCACTGTCCCACCATCGCAACACTCGAACCCACCAGATGCGACCAGAGATATAGCTCCCCATATCCATCCCACAACGCGCCTGTGTATCATCTGGTAACCCTAAGAGCCGGATTTTTGACAGCGGTACTGATAGCGTAAATATGTACGTATCTCATTGCAACCATGAGCCGATAACATGCTACCTTCAGGTAGATCGAACACCCGGCATTCACCATCTGGGCGAGTGGATAGCCTAATATAACCTTATCACCATGAGGCCCGCTGACGTGCATTCAATACTCGCTGGATCGTACTTGGTCTGACGGGTCATTTCAAGCGGGTCTCCAGCCCGCTCTTCAAGTACGTACAATATGAGAACATCCTGGCGTCGAGCTCATCAAATCTCCCATGGTTCTAGGCTAATATTAACCTCGTGTGAGCGGCTGGAGCCTAATCGACACCCCAACGATCATACTCGCGGCCCAGCTGACCACCACGACCCGCCCCCAAAACTGCTTCAATTGACACCCTGCTCTGTCGTGGAACCAGAGTTTAGGCCCAGGTACGGTTCTTGTACATAATACGTCGCGCCAATTGGCTACCAATGCCCACCGCGCGTTCAAAGTACGTACACAACTCGTATTGTTACCCCACTGCAAATCACCGCTCGTTTGATTCGTAGATTGAAGTTTGCCAAAACCCTCGCGATCTAGGAGTACGGTATTAATGGTTGTCCGAAAGCATACAAGTAAGCCTCGTGTATATCTAATCTCGTCGCGCAATGTGTTTTAATCCGCCTCTCTTGTGGTTAGCTGCCTGTCGATTGAATAGAGAAGCTCCACGCCTTTACCCGTCCCTCAATCGCAAAAAGTAGAAAACTAGCCTAGAGGTTCGTCTATCAACTCGCAAATCATCCGTCCATCTCCCCGCCTTGCTCTATTCCACTTCCCATATTGATTTACCAACCCGTTAATAAGCTTACAATTAGTCGGCTATCGGCTCTTGTAGGCTCAACGCCTGAACAACATTCGTTTCAAGACACTATTTACGATGGATCACTTACCGAGAACTGAAGTGCCTAACACTCCGGTACGTCCAGTTGCCCCTGATCGCGACTATGATGAACAAATCTTATCCCCGTAGGTTTTATACGCGGAGGATACCGGCTCATGTAACCTCATCAACCGCGACATCAAACCCGACAACTTCCCAACGGGTATCGGAAAGCGTGGCAACCAGGTACGTACAACACCATCAGCGCAAGAGCACAACTAATATGTTATTCAATAGGTCAACGTAATCGACTTTGGTCTGACCGAGTACCGCGACCCCAAGACCCACTTGCACATCCCCTACAGGGAGAACAAGAACCTCACGGGAACCGCGCGTTACACCTCCATCAACACCCATCTAGAAGTCGGTAAGTAATTCATTCTGTTCTCTTTTTGTTGTCGCCGACCCTTCCCGCACCGCAGACCAAACGCACCCCAGCCTCTGCAATCCCCTTACGTACCCATCCGTCCCCGAAACCCCCCCACCTGGCTCTCTGAACCTCCAAGTAGCCCTCGGGATGAGGGAATCAACCTACGACGAGGTGTACCGGGACGTCCGCGAGGTCTTGCGGCGTACGGCGCATCTGTCCCCAAGCTCCGAGATGATCCTTAGCCGACTTAGAAGTATTGAGATCAAGGACTAATGGGATTGCTCAGTGCAAGAGGGTGCGGACCTAGAGCGTGCTGAGAGGTACGTGGAGAACTGTTGCCTCACACAGCGTGTATGCGCCGCTTGTATCTTGTATCTCTCCTTGCGTAATTCTTGCTTTATATTGTTTTGCTTTCTTGACCGCTATGCATGTACTGTAGACTACTGCAATATTCACTCCTTTACTTAAACTACAGTGTGATTAGTATCTCAGCAAAAACTCGGATAGGAAGCTTCGCGTGCACAATATATGCACTCTAAGTTGAAACCCGCTCTGGACTTTGGGGAGCCCACGGACTTTAGAAAAGTCCTGAGATGGACTTCCAATTGGTCCAGATCTCAATTAGTAAGTGGCACTTAATTCAGTTCCCGGCGCTTGAACCCTAGCCCGTCTCTTTTAGTTTCGTTTTAAGTCCTCTTTTCGATTTCGTTTATGACCACCTCCGTTTTTCTTCAACATCCTCTCCTTCGCCAGGCGATACCTTCCCTCTCATTGCGCCCGCAATGCCAAAGGAGGTCTACGAGCAGCTCAGGAGCGAACTCCGCAAGCAAGGTCAGTGTTCTCCGCATAAGCGCCTGGTGCCCCTAACTAACGAGCACATAGGCATCAAGGTGCGGATAGTCAATGGCCAAGTAGCGCTCGAGAAGTCCTCGATTGCGTCCTCGATTCGCAAACCTCGCAACATCAGTTTTATCGCGAAGCGCAGGCCGCCGGGTACGCCTGGAAGGACCCCCCCGGATGGGTACAACCTTCAAGGTAGTGTTCACATGAACAATGCCGACTACGATCTCGTCTACGTGAGTAATTCTTTTTTGTTTATTCAACACAGTTATCCACGATAAACCCCGACGATACAGGACACTTGCAAAACGATTATCGATCGTACGCCCAGCATTGACAAGGACCAGGGCATCAGCAACCAACCTGACAAGGAGGCAATTGGGCACTGCATCAACCAGGTATGTAATAAAAAGATCCAGCTATTATCTCGTGCTAACAGGTAGTATTCATAGCTTTTAGAAGTATTCCCCGAGCTACACGCATACGATCAATACGGGCGCTGGGCGCCCCGCGCATTCTTTCAGCTGATCCTCAAAACCAAATCCGGCAAGGCGAGGACGACCGAGAGGACGGCGAAGGCAACCCAGCAAGCTTCACTGGTGGGTCCGTCGGAGGACGGGCAAGTGCCCGTACCAGTCGCCATACCCGAGGATAAACCTCGTCGCCCGAAGGGGCGGCCGAGGAGAGCCAAAGTTCACGCGGACGCGCCGCCGATTGCCCAACTGCCTGTACCTCTCACAAATCCCGCGCTTGTTGTCCCACCAGTCGCATTTGTGCAGCCCGCTCAACCCAACGTTCATCAGCTCGCGCCGTCCGCCGTCAACCAGCTTGCGCCGCCCGTCGCTGGTCAGCCCATCCCACTCGCTGGCTTTCATCAACCTGCCCCAGCCGTTTTGTTTCAGCCTTCTCCGCCCATTATTGAACACACCGCCCTATCCGTAATTGGGGAGCCTGGGGTAGCGTTCGTCCCCCAGTCTCGACCACCAGCTCGATGCAGCCCTGTGGGTCTCGCCGGCGACAAAGAGGAGGGGGAGTACATTGATATGGATATGTCGTTATTTGCCACCGTCAAGGAGCTGAGCAGGATGTCGCTCACCGTCGATGAAATCATGGGTAATAGCACGGCCATCGTAGCAGGTATGTACATTGATGAAGCCGCATATGTGCATATACTAACTTGGTATCTAGATGACTCGGACGATGACGGAGGAGGGTTCGACATGGCTCAGGTGAACGGGTCGTCGCTCATCCCTCCTCCCGATATCTTTTGCAACTCGACTTCGGCCCCTTCAACAGCAGCTCCCGAGCTTAGCCCGCCCATCTCGGCGCCTGCTCTTCGATCTTCTCCGCGCAAACGCGCTACGGCCCAGGTTGCTCCTCCGCCGCCTGCTCCCAACCCGGCGTCGAGTGTGGTTGTTTCAGATAATGACCCCGCTCCCAAGCCCCGCCCCCGACGCACACCTACTACGCCGTTCATGTCGGCTCCCATTCCCATGTCGGCTCCCAATCCCTTGCCTGTTCCCAATTCCGTATCCGCACCCGACTCCTTCCCTGCCGTAGCCGTGATGTGGCGCGGCATTCTCGTCGGGCCTGGCGAATACGCTGCGATTCAATCGGCGGCTGCTCAACAGGCAAAGACTGGGGTTCCGGCCAACCAATCTCCCATGTTTAAGGATTTGATCGACAACCTGGCTGCCGACCCCGCATATGATCCGTCTTCCGAGCCTATTCCTGATCCCGAACCCCCTATTCCTGCCCCTACTCGTGGTCGTGGTCGTGGTCGTGGCGGTCGTGGTCGTGGTCGTGGTGGTAGCCGGGCTGGTGCTGCTAGCGCTGTCATCGCTCCAGCTGGTGTCTTGGATCCTGTTGCCCCAGCCAGTACGCTTTCCGACCTGGAGGTTCCGAAAGCGATAGCCAAGGCAAAGGTGAAGCCCAAACCCAAGCCTAAGCCAGCGCCCGAACCAGAGCCAGAACCCGAGCCCGAGTTCGAACCCGAGCCTGTAAACAACAACCGTGATGCTACGGGCGAAGAGGACCGTGTCGACAACGCGCAGACGGATGTCGCGATGGAAGAAGGATTGAGCAGCACTGCTGCGAAGCGTGGAAAAGGTAAACAAACGGCGGCAAGGAAGGGGGGTAAGAAGGCGCCGGCCAAGGCCAAGTCTCAGGTACGCATCATCGACTTGTATTCATTCTTTTACTGACGCATACACACATCGTAGGCTGCTATCGCTGACGCTTCTGCCGCTCCTGTCGCTCCTATCGCTCCCGATGCCCT
Source organism: Ceratobasidium papillatum (assembly GCA_037042815.1). Classification (NCBI taxonomy): domain Eukaryota; kingdom Fungi; phylum Basidiomycota; class Agaricomycetes; order Cantharellales; family Ceratobasidiaceae; genus Ceratobasidium; species Ceratobasidium papillatum. Next base: position 41,679 of record JAYRCO010000007.1, read on the forward strand.
CGACGTCCCCGATATCCCTGTTACGCAGCCTCGTCGCACCGCTCGCGTGACCCGCAGTACCCTTGCGGCTAAGGCCAAGTAAGACATCGGGGTCTGTAACGCTCACAAGTCGCCCCCGCAAATGGACCTTTTTCTTTCTTTTTCTTTCTCTCGCTCTCGAATGTTTACGATGCCGATGATTACGACGCCGATGTTTCTTGCTCGCCTGTTTCTTCTTCCGATGTTGATTACGCTGAGATTTCCGCACAAATATACGATTCTATTTCCATACACGCACTTTCAGTAAAGTCCAGAAATGGAATAAGTAAAAGTCCTAGACGGACACGAGGAAAGTACAGATTCGGGGACTTTGGACAAAGTCCATGGACTGGCCGGAGGTACAAACAATGCACTTATGTAAGCCCTGTATCGTACTCATAAAGTCCTGCGCGGGACTTCTCTCAAGCCCGCTGGAATTGCCTGAAGTCCAGAAAAAGTACATTTCAGGACTTTATCGGACATTTCTGGACTTCCGTGGTTACGTAATATTGGAAATTGATGAAATTTGAAATTAAATCTGCACTTCAAGCATTCCAGAGAGGCACCGAATCTAAGTCCATATCAGGGTTTTTATTAAGTCCCCGCACGGACTTAGGTTAGGTCCGCTGACTTCCCTCAGTGAATCTATATCAATCGATGGCGGTCTGCGTATGGAATAAGATCCGTAGTTTACGCGCATATACTAACACGAACTGTATTCAAATTCCTAGAATGGGTAGCGTGCATACAATATTCATATTCTCACCCTGCCGTGTCCCCACAGAGATCATCTCAGGAGTCTATTATAGACAGGACATGTGCGCACCCTTGACGTGATTGACGTATATGCACGTGGTCCAGTTGCCTCGAGTATTAATTTAGAACCGACTTGATTGCCCTCTAGCTTTTGTGCTGCTAGATCTTGGCTGATTCCAATGTCTCTCGCAGTCTCCGAGCCTCACTCTCCTGTAGCCGTCATAACTGGTGCAGCCCAAGGTATATCGGGGTCGCACGCCAAAACTTAGCCACTAATCGTCATCATTTCGCTCAGGCATTGGACGAGCTATCGCCCATGGTATGTTGTATGCAGGCACATCACCAAAAAAGTGAATAACGGATCCATAGGACTCGCGGCAAAGGGGTATTTGCTAGCTCTAGGAGATCTTCCTTCAAAACAGAGCGAACTACAAGTCGTCGTCAGCGAATGCGCAGAGATACAGAGAAACGCTATTTCTCCTGGGTTTATGTCTAGAATTCTCCCAGTACTGTGCGACGTTTCCAACGAGTCGCAGGTGGAAACGTTGGTTCAAACTGCCGTAACTGAGCTAGGCGGGATCGATGTAGTACGTCAATAGCCCTAGTCCTTATTACGCGAAATGTGTCACGTACTGTATGCACAGATGGTTGCGAATGCAGGCATCTTCAAAACTGCCACACTACTCGATGGTGAGTTCGGATCGTACGTCCATCTGAAAGTTAACAACATTTACACGCAACAGTTACCGACGAGGAGTTCGACCAAATATATGCGGTCAACGTCAAAGGACTCTTGTACAGCTATCGAGCTGCAGCACGAGCCATGATCGCTCGCGGGACTGGCGGACGCATCATAGGTGCCTGTAGCGCAGCTGGAAAGAGAGGTGCTCCGGAGGCAGGGGCGTATTCTGCGAGTAAGTTTGCGGTGCGCGGTTTGACCCAGACGGCAGCCCGCGAGTGGGGCAAGCATGGTATTACGGTTAATGCGTACGCGCCTGGGCCTGTTGATACAGATATGTGTAGGTCGTTTGATTTTACATGTTGTGCATATCTCATAGAATATTGTAGGGAATCTTATGGGCGGCCATCGAGAGGCGTATAAAGGGGTGAGTGACAGGAATTAAGGCGGCGGCACCTAACCAATATACGTACCACAGGTGGTTGCGAGCACCCCGACCGGGCGAATCACTACAGCGGAAGAAGTCGCTGGCTTGGTGACCTTTCTGGTTAGCCCAGCAGCTAAAAACATTACCGGTGAGTTGAAGCTCGCAGTCATAAGGAACCAATTGACATTAGTTGTGGGAAGGGCAAGCGATCTCGATTAATGGAGGGTTGTCGATGGACTAATATAATACTGGGTAAGATACTACACTGTAACAATACACGGTGCGCTATAATGTGTTTGCTCACAGGAGACAGATGTTCCTAACATGTGCATCCAAACCGATATGAAATATCATTGGTCCTGTTGGTTCTCATGTGGCTATCTAATATCCGCTTTCATTCCCACCCAAACCCCGAGTTGAGACACATGCTTTATTCTGATACAATCCCATTAACCATATACACCAAATCTCAACACAACAGAAAAAGAAAAAGAAAAAGAAAAAAAAACAAGATAAGATAAAAACACCCAATAAAACCTAATCTTATCGCTCAATATTCCGACTCAACGGCCTCGAGCCCTCGGGATCCCCAGACCCAGAAACAAAAGGCTGCATCGTAAACGGCGTACTCAACGGTCTATCCCCCCTCTCTCGCTCAGGTTCAAGATCCCGCATCCTGCGCTGCCAATCTCTCGTCTGCTCTCTATCCCACATATCAAGTTCCCGATCGCCCGTGGCCGTCCAACCAGGTTCTTTATCCACAGGTTCGTCAAACACGGGTTCGCGGTACTCTCGTCTTCGGCTGGTGGAACCGTCCCAGGCCGGGGCGGGCGCGACGACGTAGCTGTGGACGAGCGCGGGAGGGTACTGGGCCGGAGCGCGGTACGCATACATCCCTTTTGAGCGTGCGTAGGCTTCTTCTTCGCTTGCGTGTGGGGCTTGGTATGTGAATTGTCCAGAGGGGGGGATGCCGTTTGTTGGGTAGTATGTTCGGCGGGGGGCCATGAGTTCGAGGTCTGAGACCGCTTCGGCGTAGGAGAGGGGTGTGAGTGAGGGTATGGCTCGAACGGGGGCTGGTGCGCGTTGAGGGTTTGCGTGCAGCTTGAGTAGAGATTTGAGTGAGGGGGGAGGTGGCAAGGCGTGGGGACCCGCTGGAACTGGTCGAACTGTCGTTCTGTCAGCTGCAGTTTGATAACCAATTGGTGTGGACATACCAGTGACCGGTCTCTCTGCCGCACGTTTTTCCCTCTCGAGTCGTCGTCGCTTTCGAGCATAGTCTGTTCGCATGTTATCTCGGAGGTCGTCACGGGCATGGCGCCACTCGGACCAAGCCGCGGCCTCTTCTGCACGTCGTATCGTCGCGGACCAGTTGATTTCGAGCGTGCGACGGGTCTCGGCAAGTTGCTTTCGCCTCGTTCGTCGATCGTCGAGCTGTCGTTGGAAAAAGACGAGTTCGGGATGTGTACCTGCGACAAGTTAGCGTTGGTTCTGAATGCGAATGCAATACTCACCATCAAGTATCATAGCTTCTTCTTTGGCCGCTTCTTCCATTTTGTCTGCATAGAGCCGTTCCCGCAGCTCTGCAAATCGCACTTCCATGGCAGCCAGGACGTCTAGCGCCTCGGCACGATGCGGTGGCTGCATCTCTGGGTCAATCTCAGTCTCGGGTTCTGGCTCTGGTTCGGGTTCCGGCTCTGGCTCGTCTTCTGGCTCGGGTTCGATACTGGCCTTGGAGTCGTCTCCCGGCGCGAGTTCGTCCTCTGCTTCAATTTCCGCCTCGGGTTCAGGTTCGGGTTCAACCTCTGCAATAATAGCTTTTCGGGTAATTTTGATATCGACCAACTCGCCCGGTTCGGGATCCTCGATGGGTATTTCGACATCGGATTTAGTCTCGTCCGGCTCCTGCTCTGACGCCGAGGCATGGTCGTCTGGTGGAGGGGATGTGGCTTTTCGAGAAGCGAGTTGGATAGGATGGGGAGATGGGCGTGGGGTGGTTGCGTTGGCTGGAAACACATTAACAAATGCACGAGAAAAACAAACACAGCTTGGCTTACTGTTGGCCCCAGAAATGGGCGTATCGATATCGTCCGCGGCAGGCCGGGCGGATGCGGGTCCCGCAGAGGCCGGTTTGTCTAGCCGCCGGAGTGATGGCTCGCTCGTCGCCGTTACGGGCGTTTCCTCGATTTCTCCCTCGCTCAACTGCAAGTCGTGAGCCACGCAATTTGCAACGCAAACACAGTACTCACTTGAGCGTCGGGTTTTACTGTTTCCGGGCCACTGGAATGACTCCGGCTCGGGCTACCATCGCGAACAATGCTAAGGCCAAGTTCGTTGGTAGTAGACTGTTTGCTTTTCTTGTAGGCCCACTCCCACATTGTTGGAGGGACAAGCCCGCCGTTGCGTCGTGAAGATCGAGAGTTTGAATGTGTTTGTGAGCCACTGACGCTTGTGCCCCCACTGCCGCTGCTACCGCCGTTGGGCGCGCCATTGACGGTGCTCTCGGAGGTGCCGCGGCTGTGGGCGCGGCGGGCAGACTGCTCCTGCGGTGCCGTCGTGCCCTGCGTACGCCGTGCTCGTCGGCCTCTGCCTCGGCCCTTGTTCTTCTTTGCCCGCTGCGCTACTTCGTCTTCGTCTGTGAGCTCTGACGAGTCGGAGCCCGATTCGAGCCCTGCTGCCCGCGCTGATTTGTTCGCAAACCGCGCTGGATTTTGGGAGGGGAGAATCGCACTGAGTCGGGGAGGGGATGGAGTTGGGGGGCTGAGTGACCCAGATGAGGCTCGGATCGAACGCGCGGGAGTCGACATCGTCGTCTTGTGGACCTCTTCCGACCGGCGCTTCCCACCTCCAATTGGTTATTTTGTCCAGTCACGTGGAGGCATGTCATCGGGTTATATTTGTGTTTGTGAGCTGCTCATCATTTGCCCTGATAATCGTGCTTGGTACTTGGCGTGAACTATCCTGCTCGATTTTATCCCATTTACCTAGAGCTCAAGTCTTGCGCGCCGTGCTCAAACCACGTTCCGATTCATGTCGGCATGTGGCCGTGTTTCAGGAGGCTGAATGGGATTGGCCAACACCGATCGGAGGTTCAAGGTTTTGCAATATGATCTGCCGGCTTGGCTCGTTGCTACCCGCCAAATTAGCAGTTTTATTACACAGACCCGCGATACAAACTGGATAAGTCCTCCCACTAGGCAACTTCCCCATCCAAACTCATGCCTTGGACCTGACTAGTGCTTGCTATCTGAGGTCTCAAGGGATATGTGATCTCATTCCACTCTCCATAAGTACCAGGGCATGCCGCCAGACGAATTCAGACGTGACAATGCCTGGTACCTGAATCATCCCACAGCATGGCGTCAAAAGATGTTGATATATGCTAATTCGATACGTCATAAGGATCGGGTCTGATTGGAGGATGCTCACCGAGCCCCTATTTGGAACTCTTCCCGAGGCAGCTGCGGTTGACTCGATCCACCGCAGTTTGAACTTCGATATAACTTCGAGCTCCTTCCTATAAGCCCATATGCTCCTCCGGTTCTAGTGTATATATTCTTACAGCGCCAAACCTTGAACTATGGCAAAACCATCACAAGACGAGCAACATATGTACAACTGGACTCACAGCAAGCCTCGACGGATAACTATCCCAGCTCATGGCTCTAGCGTCGTCACCGCCCTCCTCATTTCTTATGGTCGAATTATAACAGCTTCGGATGATCACGAAATTCACGTCTATTCTTCCGCTACAGGTGAACTCTTGCATAACATGACGGGACACGAGGGCGGCATATGGGCTCTTGCCGTGAGCCCTAACTCACCAAACGTGCTCGTCTCGGGTTCCACAGACAAGACGATGCGCGTGTGGGACTTGAATACGGGCAAATGCACTCATATATTTAGTGGTCATACCTCGACTGTACGAGCCCTGGGTGTTGTCACCCCATCCTGGATCGATGTCGACGAAAACAAAGAAAAATGGCCAAAACGTTCTCTTATTGTAACAGGAAGCCGGGACTATACGCTTCGTGTCTGGAAGCTACCAAGGAAGGGAGACATGAGCGGCGAGCCTGTAGAGTTCTTAGAGGTGAGCGTAACGAAACTATCCCACTTGTAAAATAAACGGCTGATATACACTAGCCCGAGAGCAACCCTTATCATCTATACGAGCTCAAAGGTCACACCCATATAGTAAGGGACATAGCTCTTCATGGAAATATTGCTGTCTCTGGTAGCTATGATACCACTGTGAAGGTGTGGAACCTCATGACTGGCGAATGTAAATGGACATTAGAAGGTCATATGCAAAAAGGTACAGTGGCCGAATGTCACGTTCACTTTATAAAAATAACTCGGAGGAAATCTATAGTATACTCTGTGGCGATAGATCCAGAGCGTAATCAAGTTATGTCAGGTTCGATGGACGGAGCGACCCGCATCTGGTCTCTCACTACCGGCCAACTCCTTCATAACTTAACCGGTCACTCATCCCTTGTCGGCCTTCTGGGATTCTCAGAAAACAATCTTGTTTCGGCATCTGCAGATTCCACAGTTCGCGTCTGGGACCCCTCTACTGGTGTACTCAAACACAAACTGGCGGCGCATACAGGTGCTATTACGTGCTTTCAGCATGACGAGTTCAAGGTACTTACCGGCTCGGACGGCACGCTCCTGATGTGGGATATACGCACTGGAAAGGTAGTGAAAGAGATGCTTGCGGGTATAACGGGAGTATGGCAAGTCGCGTTTGAGGGGGATTTGTGTGTTGCTGCTTCGAATCGAGCAGAACAGACTTGCCTCGATATATGGGATTTTGGTAAGGAGATATAGATTATACCGTGATTGGAGAGTAACGAACCTAACCGCAATAGCTGAAGAAGAGGAGAGTGAAGAAGGCTTTTAGGAATCGCTCATAGGGCCGTGTTGTACATGTGAAAGTTGACGAGCGTTTGTGCGTCGCCTGCCGAATGAGGAGTTCCTCTTAGTCAATGAACTATTCAATAATTCATACATTGTCTTACCAAGAATACCTGGTCTGATGCGGTGATGAGGTATGTTTGGCTTTGGGGCCATGAGGCGCAGTTTGTTTGCTCAATTAAACGAGGCGCGGTAATTGGAAATCGGCGAATTGGCAAATCTTGGATCGAACAACCACCAACGAACCTGTGTTCATGGTTCGCTGTGGATTATTTTACTACGATGGACCCCAATAAATCCTGATATATCGGAGAGGATAAATAGATGCTAGTGCTATTCAAGACACTAGAGTGCGATAGAAACCATTCCGTTTATCACTCGCCAATGCGCCTCGATCTTGGCTCTAGAGTAACGTAGCTATTTCTAAATCTACTGGAAATATGTTGTCGATTCGATCTTTACCCAACGGTATATAGCGTCTTATCTACTGTTCTGAAGTTCTTCAACCGAAACAGTCAGCCTACCCCGCACAATCGATTAGTATCCAACACACATTCCCGTCCACGCTCGCTTGCGGTAGAAGAAAGAAGAGAACATCTTATCTCAAGAATAATGGAACTATTCGAGCATCTTAAGGCTGGAACCTGCAAATTCAAGATTGCACAACTGTCATCGGCCATGCGATATACCAAAACGGCCCACACAACGCGTCTCGTCATAATAAACCTATCCGGGATTCATTTCGGCAGCGCTGGGTTTGATAAGGACTCCTCGAAACCATATGCATATAGCCTCTTGCGTCGAGTGCTTTGCTGGAAGATCGAGTCACCATAAGCTACCCAGGACCAACCGAAGTCGCGCACCATCCGCTACGTTCTTCGTAGTGCCTCCTCCCGCGAGGTTCGCCCATCGGACCTCCACGCCCCAGAGTGCCAAGCCCGAGCCAGACCGACGCGCCACATGGAGCACATGCGCCAAGAGATTGATTCGCACGAGGGCCTGTCGTCTTGCCACCCAATACCAAACAAACGCATGCACTATACGGGCTAAATAACCTATTTCTAGCACGCCCAGCGTTGATTGCGAAGCATTCTTGCGCTATCTGGTAGCGAAAAAAGCGTGTCTTGTGACAAACAGTCCTCGCTTGACGTGCTACTATGAGCATATGCGCATGGAGAAACACCGACAGTTCTGGATGTCGCGAAGGGGCGGAAGGTTAGGCAACGCAAGTATAAAACATGTCAGGCGTCGGAACAGAGACGGCAGGCGCTACTTGTTAGGTCTTCAGTTCTCAGCTCTTCATCGGCTACTACTCGCTCAATGGCTTTCATCGTTAAACTCGCTGCTGTTGCGGCCTTGATCGCTCAAGGTGTTGTCGCCGCTCCCTGGTACGAGCATTGCGATGTCCAACATCTTCTAGACTTACAATATCTCTCATAGGGACCCGGTCTCCCGCCATGTCACCCACCGCGTTCGCTCGGTTGGTCCTCAGGGCGCCAAGCTCCAGTCGTACCACCCGGAGCCAGTCTTTGAGACCTACGGTGTCACCGGTGTGGACCATCCTCTCACCAAGCGTGGCGTTGCTGGTACTCCCCAGGATGCCGCCAAGGCTTTCCTCGAAGAGAAGCTTGGTGTCGCTTCCGACGCGCTCGTCCGCAAGTCCGGCCATGCCTCAGACGTCGTGTCGAACGAGTACTTTAGGCAGAAGATCAACGGTATCCCGATTGCCAACGCTGTCGCTAACGTTGCGCTCAAGGGAGAGAAGGTTGTCTCCTTCGGTGCTAGCTTCGTGAAGCCTAGTAAGTGCTATATTCCAACCATTAGTACTTTGCTTATATGTCTTCAGAGAGCGTTGCTGCTGCTACCCCTAAGCTTACCAAGGAGGCCGCGATTACCAAGGCCGAGGCTGCTACGGGTGGAAAGTACAACAGCTGGCCGACGGCCCTCGAGTACTTTGCCAAGGACTCTGACCACGTTGTTCTCACCCACGTCGTCCAAGTTCAGAACGCCGAGACCCAGGAGTGGTACGAGGCGTTTATTGATGCTACCTCTGGCGAGGTTGTCAACGTTGTATCTTTTGTTGCCGATGCTAGCGTAAGTGCACTAGTTTCGTGGGACCAGTCCAAACTTAACCGCGCATATAGTACCGTGTCGTCCCCTTTACCTCTCAAAGCCCGACCGACGGCTTCCAGACTTTGACCAACCCGTATGACACGACCTCTTCGCCCAATGGATGGCACCAGTACGGCACTACGACCACGACCACGACTTCTGGCAACAACGTCCTCGCCTACAAGTCCTCGTCCACCACAGGCACTACATCTCAGAGCTCAGCTACGAATAATTACGTGTACACTTTCAACTCGGCGGGCACTCCTGCAGCTAACAAGGACCCAGCGACGGTTAACGCGTTCTACGTTGGTGAGATGATTTATTTTGATAATTTGAGCGCCTAGTCACCTGATCCATACCCTTTTCAGCCAATATGATGCACGATCTGCTCTACCGCTATGGTGTGTATAATTACGTACCATTTATAATTGACCTAACCGTTCGCTAGGCTTCACCGAGACTGCATACAACTTCCAGCGCAACAACAATGGCAAGGGTGGCGCGCAGAACGATCACGTGCTACTCTCCGTCCAGGATTCTTCGGGCAGCAACAATGCCAACTTCGCCACTCCCGCCGACGGCCAGTCTGGCCAGATGCGCATGTTCACCTGGACATATACATCTCCCAACCGCGACGGTGCTCTCGAGAACGATATCGTCGTGCACGAGTACACGCACGGCCTCACCAACCGTCTTACTGGCGGTGGAACTGGTCGCTGCCTCCAGACTACCGAGGCCGGCGGAATGGGCGAGGGTTGGTCGGACGCTTTGGCCGACTGGACCGAGCAAACTAGCGCAGCAGATGCCGCAGCGGACTTCACCATGGGCACGTATGTCTATACGAAAAACATTAGGACCTACCCGTATTCGACAAGCAAGTCGGTGAATCCGTATACATACGCCTCTCTCGCAACCAAGAACGAAGTTCACGCCATCGGCGAGGTCTGGGCATTGATATGGCATGAGATTTATAATGGACTTATTGCTAAGTCGTAAGTGGTCCCGGCCTTTGCGCCAGGTGCAAGTACTAATGTATCAATATCAGTGGATTCTCGACCGACAAGAACAACTCCGCTGGCACCGCCGGAAACATTATGGCCCTCCACTTGCTAGTTGACGCCCTTCAGCTCCAGCCCTGTAGCCCGACCTTCATCACTGCTCGTAACGGTAAGTCATACGGTATTCTAGTTTATCTAGTAATATATTGACTCACTCTCCATCTAGCCATTATTCAGGCTGACGCCAACCGTTATGCTGGCGCCAACAAGTGCACTCTTGTGAGTTGTTGCTGTATTCCCGATATTACGTTCTCTAATAATGTCTTGAATAGTGGACCGCGTTTGCCAAGCGTGGCCTCGGTAACGGTGCTACTACCACCAAGGCCGATAGCACCACTCTCCCAAGCGGCTGCTAAGAATCGCACGATGGTATGGGTCTATGGCATGCCTTTTCTTATCGGGCCTTTTGGAATGTATTGGCTCTAAAGAGTTGTACGTTCGTGAAATAATCGATTCAGAGTTTTATCTTTCCCATTTCGATGGCCTTGACGATTAGCCTATGCCAGCCATAAGTGTGAGAACTTTATTATCAGGCTTGATTTCAAAGCAGAGGGCGACTTCTCGTAGCCCTAAAGAAATGCGAGGTGGTAGCAACTTGCACCACAGTAAAAAATCAAATAAGTTTTCGTATGTATGCGCTTTGACCAATTAAAGAAATTTGCAAGCGAAACTCGACACATCACGTGCCTCTCAGACTGCAGAACTTAACCACGGCCCCACCAACCTGAAACACTTTTGTTGTGGTGGGACTGAATATCTACGTAACTGAACGTACTGTGTATCTTGAGCATCGAAGCTGCCATATACCCTTTCATATTTTCGGATATGAAAAGCGACATCCGACTTGGCCGAATCTTCCGGTCTTCTTCGCATCCGTGCCTGTGTGCTGTTCCAGTCGGGACGCAGGCCTATGATCTGCCAAGACGAAGCAACTTTATCTCTTCAAAAGACCTATTTTATCATCCTAATATGGTCGAATGATCTGGTATTCTGCCTTATCTGGCGTTGTTGAATGTTCTATGTCATATACACTTCACGCAGACGCTCTTCTTCAACGTTACGTGTATCCCAGAGACACTCGAATCGCAAAATGGCACTGTGCTCGGCTATTTGTTCGCATCTGCCTGCGCCTAATAATCGTCTACGAATCAACACACACATGACGTTCTTCCTGGGGAAGTCTCGGCATGGCCAACTATGGTGATTCCGCAAGTCGCCATCGAGGTATAAATATTCCACGAAGCGATTCCGGCGCACCTTTGATTCCGTACCCTAGTAGCGATGTTATTCTCCGTCGCTATAATAGCTGTACTAGCTGCGCAAGCAGCCGTTGGTGCACCTTGGTACGCCCTGAGCTTCCTCATTAAATGATTTTGTTTAACGTGTACACAGGGATACATTTAAACATACTACGCACAGCGCTCACTTCCTTGGCTCTCGTGGCATTAAACTCCAGTCGTATCATCCACAGCCTGTCTTCGAGACCTATGGTGTCATAGGTATAGACCATCCACTCGTCAAGCGTGGGGTTGCCAGTACACCAGAGGATGCCGCCAGGTCATTTCTTGAAGAGAAGCTTGGTGTGGACTCAAAGTATATTTCTCGAAAATCGGGACATAAGTCGGATGTAGTTTCTCACGAATACTTTACCCAGCAAATCGTACGCATCGCTCCTTATTCCTTGAACAATACTCATGGTACCTCTCAAAACAGAATGGGATTCCTGTGGCCAACGCTGTCGCAAACGTCGCGCTTAAGGGAGACAAGATTGTGTCTTTTGGATCTAGTTTTGTGAAATCAAGTGCGTTTTTGCTTGTTTCTTTAGAGCTGCATCCCGTCACGATACTTAGCTCTCTGCTTCTTTGTTTGCAGGAACTGCGACTGCACCTACCCCGAAATTGACCAAAGATAGCTGTGTTTCCCTTGCTGAATCCACTGCGGGGGGTAAATACAACGGCCAACCCGTTCGTCTCGAGGTGCGTGCACGCCAGTGAAATCTTTCGATTAGTCCCTGATCCGTGATTTAGTACTTTGCCAAAGATTCTGACCACTTGGTGCTTTCACATGTGATTCAAGTCCAGAATAAAGAAACTGGGGAATGGTTTGAAGTATTCGTAGACACTACTGGGGGACAGGTGGTAAACATCATATCATTCGTCGCAGATGCCAAGGTAGGTACCCTGTTCCCCAAGGCATGAATTATGATGTTCATTGGCTTCAGTATCGTGTTATTCCGTTTGCTCTACAAGATCCTACAGATGGTTTCAGGACTATTTCCGACCCGTACGACCCCATTTCTTCGCCCAACGGGTGGCACCAGTATGGCTCTACTGTGACTACATTTACCTCAGGCAACAACGTGATTTCCTACAAAACAAGCCCAGACAATGGCACCACCACCGCAACATCCAGCCCAAATCAGTATGAATACATCTTCGACTCGAAAAACTCCGCCGACGCAACCAAGAACGTGTCTATAACCAATGCCTTCTATCTGGGCAATATGTGTCACGATCTCCTTTACCGCTATGGTGAAGAGTTTATACTGCCCCAAGTGCTCACGCTAACAGATTAACACGGGCACATGTAGGATTTACTGAAACAGCATATAATTTTCAGCAAACTAACAACAACAAAGGCGGCGAAGAAAACGATCCTGTACTTATCTCTGTCCAGGATGCCTCAGGGACCAACAACGCCAATTTCGCTACTCCGCCCGACGGACAACCCGGCCAAATGAGGATGTTCATGTGGACCAAGACGATACCCCCTCGTGACGGTGCTCTCGAAAATGATATTGTTATTCACGAATATGCGCATGGACTCTCCAACCGTCTGACTGGTGGTGGCACAGGACGCTGTCTACAATCTATAGAGGCACAGGGGCTAGGAGAAGGCTGGTCCGACGCGTTTGCAGACTGGACAGAACAGACAGACGCTGATGACGTGGCGGACGACTTTACTATGGGAACTTATGTGAACCAGCGTGGCATTCGAGATTATCCGTATTCGGTGAGTCTCGGAATCCATTAGAGACCGACAGGACATCGTTTACTAATGTGCTCATAGACGAGTATGATAACCAATCCGCTTACATATTCCTCACTACGTTCCCGGATCGAGGTTCACGATGCTGGAGAGGTATGGGCTGAAATGTGGCATGAGATTTACGCCTTGCTTGTTGATAAGCAGTAAGTCGGCTCATCAATTCCTTGCGGACTTTTTTTGACGTATGATTAAGCGGGTTCTCATCCAACAAGAACGAATCAAGTGGGATGTCAGGGAATATCATTGCATTACATTTACTAGTTGATGGGTTGCAGCTCCAGCCATGCAATCCGACCTTTGTTGCTGCTCGTGATGGTATGTGCTACCAACCGCATCGCTTGGTACCTAGCTCAGTCCCATAATAGCCGTGATTCAGGCAGATGCCAACCGCTATAGCGGCATCAACAAATGCCTTCTTGTGAGTTCAAATGATCTCATTTGCGCGACCGTTGCTCACGCTCGCGTAGTGGACCGCCTTCGCCAAAAGAGGACTTGGAGCACAAGCGTCAACCGACAAGTCTGATGACTTTACATTGCCGGCTGACTGTTGAGGATGTCCAACTCTTCATTAATAGACTTTATGCGGGCGGTTATATATCCCAGATCAGTAATTACGTCTAACAGTGAGCCTTGTGTCGGTATACGCGTCGTTGGAAGAATTAACTCATGGCCGTATTCGTATGCTGTTAGGCTGGTTGTTTGCAACGCATTTGATACATTCGCGTGTTTTATCCCTCATTTGAAGAAAGTAGTGACTATGCTTGGCAGTATTTCCGACAACATCGGCCATTGAGAATTGCTTGCTTCATCAGACGCCACAGTTGCTCGTGCTGGCACACCAAACGGCCGTGTGGTCGATATGCGAAGCTGTCTATACGCACAAGGCCACAACATAGCTTCTTTGTCTTGGCACCATATCGTGTCCATGAGATGATAACCTTTATCCGGCGGCAATCCAGAGTTTGACCTATGGGGACCATGCGCATGACGATAAGGAAGCGCTTGCGGCAGAAGGCAAGTACTTTCGATGAAGCCCGATGTACAACGAATGACCATACGGCCATGTGGACGACGCCTCAGGCGCGATTCGTCATGGCATAAATACGAACACATAATGCCAAGAGAATGATTGCCGAAAATAACGCGAGTAAATGTATACTTCGTTTGATGCCAAGAGCGTTCTGAAGCGCAAGGCAAATACAGTCGAGCAAGAAAGACACACGAGCCATGTCATCGAGAAACGTAGTGCGTGTGGTCCCAGTTAGAGAAATGCTCTAGTTTCGGACAGCCTTCGCGTCAGACGAATGGATCGGTCGAGGGATCCTTGTTGGGCAGTTCGAAGACTAGCGTTTGTCAGAGGAACCCGGTTTTGCGTGACGGTGAGCATGTACACCTCTAGTTCTATTCCGTAACAGGTCCCGCTGCACCGCGCGGAGGCGCGACAAAAGACATGTGAGTCTAGACATGCTTATTCGAACCCAGTAGCATTATGGAGCCTTGTGCGCGTATAAAACCAGCTTTGTGAACTCCTTTCTATCCTCAGACGGTTTTTGGCTCTTACCTCAAGTTCGTCTACACCGGCCCACAACTCCTTCGCTCCAATGGCTCCTCTTGCTAAGCTCGCTGCTGTTGCTGTGATGATCGCCTCTGGCGTCATCGCTGCCCCTTGGGACTCGAACGTTCGCCAGTCCACCCACCGCGTGCGCTCAGTTGGTCCTCAAGGCACCAAGCTCCAGACTTACCACCCGGAGCCGGTCTATGAGACCTACGGCGTCGACGGTGTCGACCACCCGCTCACCAAGCGCGGTATCAAAGACGCTAGCTCCGTCGAGGCCGCCAAATCTTTCCTCGAGAGCAAGCTTGGTGTTTCTCCGGACGCTGTCTCTCACCGAACTGGCTCGAGCTCTGACGTCGCCGAGCACCAGTACTTCCGCCAGCAGTTGGTGAGTCCGCATCCTTCTATGGCTAGAATCACTGCTTATGCGTGTTTCTCAGAATGGTCTCCCCGTCGCCAATGCTGTTGCCAACGTTGCTCTCAAGAACAACAAGGTTGTTTCTTTCGGAGCTAGCTTCGTGAAGCCCAGTGAGTGCGGTCAAACGATCTATCCTCGCCACCTCTGACCCGCCAATAGAATCGGTTGCCGCCGCCACCCCCAAGCTCACCAAGGATCAGGCTGTGGCCAAGGCCGAGGCTGCGACTGGCGCCAAGTACAACACCTGGCCCACCTCTCTCGAGTACTTTGCCAAGGACTCTGACCACGTAGTCCTTACCCACGTCGTCCAGGTCCAGAACGACCAGACCGGCGAGTGGTATGCGGCGTACGTTGATGCTGCATCCGGCGAGGTTGTCAACATTGTGTCATTTGTTGCAGACGCGAGCGTAGGTTTTGATGTGTGAATGAAGCGCATACACTCACTAATTCGTTTGACTAGTACCATGTCGTTCCGCTTGGCAAGCAGGATATCACCCAGGGTTACAGCACTGTGACCAACCCTGCGGACACTACGTCTTCTCCCAGCGGCTGGCATACGGGTACTGCGACTGCTGGCAATAACGTCGTCTCTTACAAGAGCTCTACGACCGGTACAACTTCTCAATCGAGCAGTACCAATAACTATGAGCTTCGTTACTCATAATTCCCCAGTCAAATCGCGTTACTAACAGCTCCTACAGATATGTCCTCAACACCGCTGCTGCGCCTGCAACCGCTCCGAATGTGGATGCCGCACGGGTGAATTCGTTTTATATTGCGAACATTATCCACGACATCACGGTGAGTCCAAGCAAAGCCAAATTGATTTCACGTGACACCACTGACACCAAAATGGTAGTACAAGTATGGATTCGATGAGAAATCGTTCAACTTCCAGGACAACAATAACGGCAAGGGTGGTGCTCAAAGCGACCGCGTCCAAATCTCCGTCCAGGATTCTTCCGGCACCAACAATGCAAACTTTGCGACCCCCCCTGACGGGCAGCACGGCCAGATGCGCATGTTCACCTGGACCTACACCACTCCTAACCGCGATGGTGCCCTTGAGAACGACATTGTCTCTCATGAATACACACATGGTATCTCGAATCGCCTCACCGGCGGTGGGACTGGTTCTTGCCTTGGGACCACCGAGGCTGGTGGAATGGGCGAGGGCTGGTCCGACGCCATGGCAGAATGGTTAGAGCAGGAGAGCGCGGCAGATGTTGCGAAAGACTTCACCCTTGGCTCATACGTCGTGAACAAAGCGGCTGGAATTCGTACTTACCCCTATTCGACTAGCAAGACAACCAACCCGTTGACCTACGCCTCTCTCGCGACAAGGAACGAGGTTCACGCTATCGGAGAACTCTGGGCATTGATGTGGCACGAGATTAGCAATGGCTTAGTCACTAAACTGTGGGTAACTCGAATGCCTTCCGATCTATCATGCTAACTGTGTTGTAGTG
Organism: Ceratobasidium papillatum; assembly: GCA_037042815.1. Classification (NCBI taxonomy): domain Eukaryota; kingdom Fungi; phylum Basidiomycota; class Agaricomycetes; order Cantharellales; family Ceratobasidiaceae; genus Ceratobasidium; species Ceratobasidium papillatum. The sequence goes on from JAYRCO010000007.1 coordinate 58,136, forward strand.
GCTTCTCGAGCGACAGGTATAGCCCTAATGGCACCGCGGGCAACATTGTCTTCATGTATGTCCTCTAATATACTTACTAGGATTGCTACCCACTAATTACCTCATAGGCACCTCTTCCTGGACGCCATGAAGCTCCAGCCGTGCAGTCCAACGTTCCGCTCTGCTCGCGATGGTGAGTAGCCTAGTACGATTGGGCATACAATAGACTTACGGCCGATACTCTAGCCATCATCCAGGCTGACGCCAACCGTTATGGTGGTGCCAACAAGTGTGTCCTCTGGCAAGCATTCGCCAAGCGCGGTCTCGGAACTGGTATGTTCATACAATGTTAACATGATATAATACCCACAAACTCATCCAAATCTCAGGTGCTACTGCTACCAGGGCCGACAGCACTACTGTCCCGTCTGGCTGCTAGATGACCAAAACCGCCCAGCTTGGGGATAAATCATATTTTACTCTGGGCTCAGCGATGTACTCCTTATGAATCAATTCGATGCCTGCTACCTCTTTTAAGTGGGGGGAAAGCCATTACACCTGCATGTAATTGGGATTTTGATGTTATTGGTCATCATATGGTGTCTCGGTCACGGGAGGGGTCGTTTTTTTCTTCTTCTGCATATCACGGGAGGAGTAGAACTTTGAAACTTGGGCTAACTCTCCGACCACCAGCTGTGACAGACCGACTATCGTAATCCTCGCCTACAATTGTTATTGAACAGTCTACCCACCACCAGGCACTAAATCATTGGTCTCGCAGCGCTTCAAAGTGCACCAGTGCGTCAGCAAATCATTTCCTTGCACACGAGTGGCGTTCTGCTCTTAAGCGTAAGATATATTTTTAGTGTGGCTTGGGCGCTCCCCAGGCACTCACGAGCCCCCACGAGCACTCACTTCATAGTGCACGACGCTCGATCGTCACAGATACTCGTGGCGGCCCGTGATGGCAAGGTATAGGGGGGCCTGACTCCTGGTGCTTGCCGTTCTACAAGCGCTTGGGAACGCGTTCGAGCTCCGGCGGATTTTGTGGTGTGGAAGAAGCGTACTGGCTGATAACAAGATGTTGATGGGCGCCCCAAGATACGCCGAGGAGTTCAACCTTACATCACACAGAAACATTCTCGGAATGTTCTATCTGACCTTCCTTTGTGGAGTGTAGAACGAATACGCCTAGTGAGCTAACTTTTGTTGCTCTGGTGTACCTGGCGGGGACTACTACAACCCGTCCGTTCAAACTGATGACTGAAAACCGCCGGAGTAACTTGCTTGTGGGTATGCTATACTAAGCTAAGCCTCCGATATTGTGTCTGGCCTCCTATTGTTCCTACGGTCAATTCTCGACCCGTATGGTACCTGAACCAAACGACCTGAACCATATTTCCCAACCAGTCCATAGAAGCTGAGACTTGCTGGTGGGTTAGCTTAACTACAATCTTTGCTCCGCGTATAGCGGAGAAAAGCATGCGTGCTACGCGCTTCGGTATAGGGAGATATATCCTAGCATGCGCTTACACATACTAAAGTGCATTGCACGTTTCCTCATGGACAAAAGTCTTATTTAGCTGCCTTTGTTCTGACATTGCTTCTGCGTTTTATCTCGCAAGAAAATCCTAATCTACTTTAGTGGAAAGTTCCTTGGCCAAGTGTATGATATAAAGCTCCTGTTTAATTCTATTAGATAGCATATCTCGCCAGCTCTTCTAACCACTCAAAGATGGGATTCCTTGAATATCCTCTTAGCCACCCATATCCAAAGAGACGCTTTTTTGAGTACGGCACGATCGTTGTCTTCGTCGTCTTATTGCCATTCCTCATACTTGCGAACGGTAAGTAGGATCTACTTGCTGCTTGATCCTCTGGTTTAAAGCTGATTTGGATAGTTGTGACTAATGGATACGAGGTCATCCCGGACCTCCGCCCAGACTACTATCCTACGGATACGGTCCCGTCTTGGTGGAACCCACCCCAACTTCCTCCGCTTTTGCGTCGCAAGGCTCAAGCTTGTCAGCCAAAAGACCTAGGCCGAGGGGACACGTTTCGTCTAACGCCGGCGCTGTTCGAGTATAAAGTCCTCAGCTCATGGCGCAATTTGACTGCCGATGTGCCTGAGCAAGCAAGAATCGAGTATCGAGGCGCTTCCTTCCGTTCATGCTACCCGTATGAGGCTCGACTTGACTTTAGCCAAGTAGATTGGACTCAAACCGTAACCGTGCGTTATCTGTCTAGACGTGATCAGTACGGGATGGATGCTAAAACATGTCACTTTGATTAGACTGCTATTTTCTGCACTGGGGACGAACTCAACGCATTCATGGAGACGACCGTCACGCTCGCCAATGAAATCTCCAAAGATATGATTGGACAATACTATGGATATGACGCAAATCTGTTTGGTTTGATGGGAGACGACCCAAACGACTACCGCAAGGCCGTTTTCGGAGTATTGGATGCTATATCCACCGATTCGATTATCATTATGCATGGGCAGCATATCAACCCGTCTTCGCCTATCCTTGCGTTAAGCACCCGCGTGAACCTCACAGCATGGGTGGAGACCGGAAGCTTGCCCGTCATAATTACTTCCATATCATACGCGAACGGCTCAGTAACTTCAACGAATAATTCAATAGGACAAGCCGCGATCTACCAAAACACCGTCCAAAACCTGGTTCTTGCCGTGTTTAATGCTGTTGAGCTTGATCTTGGAAACGCAGGTTCTGACAACATTTTCCTGAACCGGTTGGCTGTCAACGACACGTTTGTTCCCAATCGAGCCCCTCCTAATGTTAATCCAGATAGCTGGCTTGGCGACACTGCCTCCTTCTACTACGGAGGTGTTGTTGGGTCGCACCAGACTTGGGCAGAGATGTTGCTCGCAGGTCTCCCAGCAAACATCACTCTCGGAAATGTGACAAACTTGCCTAATGACTCACAGATGGTGACGAACTATCTATGCCCAACGTACGCTCAGAAACCAATAGGGTCGTTCTTATCGAGTATATTCGTTGGGACTGCAACAATGATATTTTCTGTTTGGGGTGCTTGGAAGTTCGGGACTACGTTCTGGGCAAAGCGGATTCAAGATCATTGTGGTAAGCTGTTTTACTTTGTCGCCGTGCTTGAGTTAACATACTCGTATTTGTAGGCGTTCAATGCTCTTGTGGCGAGGTCTTGAACGGTAACGAAGAAAGCACTTCTCATTTTAAGCACAAACACGGAGTAATGACACTGGAACCAAGCGCGGGCTCCTCTGACATAGGCACTGATAAAGAGAAAGAAGGGTGAGCGAAGACGGCGAAGTACATTTATATAAACCTTAACACTATCTTTAGGTTTCATTCTGCTAGAGACTTGATTCAGGAACTTCCGAGGCAAGGTGCGGCTATATAGAGCAACGCGATACTTGACCTTTTGGGTATTGGTGGGCTTTCTATGGTTCAGTTCATTGAATTTACATGTGTATGGTTTTTTGCTGTGATGTCTTATTGAAAGTGAGCATTCTCTACGAAGATATGATGTACTGCATTTGTTTGTTTTACTATGATATACGAATGTTCTTCTCAGTGGTCGAATCTGAAAGTAACAAATCTCTCTCTCACTTTAGTTCTGGTGACACCCAAGTAACATTAGGTTTAGTTTGCGACGCATATACCTACTATATGCGTCATGGTTCTGAATTCTGCGTACCCGAGCTCTCGCAGATATGTTCTCAGCGCCGCTGCTGCGCCTGCAACCGCCCCAAATGTGGATGCCGCACGTGTGAATGCCTTCTACGTAGCCAACTCAATTCTTGATATCACAGTGAGCATCGCAATGCATTGTGCCCCAAAGTTGTATGCGCCTACCTCAAGTATTCTAGTATCCCTATGGACTCAACGAGGCATTCCACAACTTCCAGAACGACAATAGCAGCAAGGGTGGCAAAGAAAACGACCGCGTTCAGATCTCCGTCCAGGACTCTTCCGGCACCAACAATGCCAACTTTGCGACCCCCCTGATGGCTAGTCCGCATATTCACCTGGACCTACACAACTCCTAACAGCTTAGGTGCTCTTGAGAATGATATTGTTTCACACGAATACACATGGTATTTCGAACCGCCTCACTGGCGGTGGGATTGGTACCTGTCTTGGAACCACCGAGGTTGGTGGAATGGGCGAGGGCTGGTCCGACGCCATGGCAGAATGGTTGGAGCCGGAGAGCGCGGCAGAGGTTGCAAAAGACTTCACCCTTGGCTCATACGTTGTGAATACAGCGGCTAGAATTCGTACCTACCTCTACTCGACTAGTAAGACGACCAACCCGCTAACCTACGCCTCTCTCGCAACGAGGAACGAGGTCCACGCTATCGGAGAACTCTGGGCATTGTTGTGGCACGAGATGTACAATAGCTTAGTCACCAGATAGTGGGTAACTTATACGCCTTTTCCCACGCTAACCCTTTTATAGTGGCTTCTCGACTGACAAGCATAACCCTGATGGTCTGTCGCCATGTATGTCCTCCAAGACACTTGGTAGGATTGCTGCCCATTAGTTACCTCATAGGCACCTCTTCCTGGACGTCATGATGCTCCAGCCGTGCAGTCCAACGTTCCGCTCTGCTCGCGATGGTGAGTAGCCTAGTACGATTGGGCATGCAATAGACTTACGGCCGATACTCTAGCCATCATCCAGGCTGACGCCAATCGCTATGCTGGTGCCAACAAGTGCCTTTTCTGGCAAGCATTCGCCAAGTGTGGTCTCGGAACTGGTATGTTCATACAATGTTAACATGATATAATACCTACAAACTCATCCAAATCTCAGGTGCTACTGCTACCAGGGCCGACAGCCTACTGTCCCGTCCGGATGCTAGACGATTAAAACCGCCCAGCTTGGGGGTAATGATATTTTACTCTGGGCTCAGCGATGTACTTGTCATGATGAATCAATTCGATGCATTTTATGTTCTTTTGAATGGGGAAAGAATCATAATGCCTGCATATAATCGGGGATTTGAAATTATTGCAGCGCGCCTCGGTCACGGGAATAATGGATCTTGAAGCTTGGGCTGACTCTGACCACCACCCATAACAAAGCAACCACTGACCGTACCACACATTATGGATTACTGTATCATGATTCTGATTCATGTCTACGCAATTAGCTCAGTCACTACCAGATACACAAAATCATTGATCCCTCGGACACTTTTAAAGTGTGGAGGAAGCATGCTGACCGATCGCAGGATGTCGATGGGCACGCTCAAGGGATATCTTAGGAGCTTGACTCTGCCGGTTACAACGATAAGAGCTGTTTATCTAGCCTTCTTGGATAGCCCTTCTAAAGATCTAGAGCTAATACGCCTGGCGATCTGCCTTCACCGGGGTTAGCCATCTCCTAAACGCTGGGCACCCAGCGGGGAATACTACAATCCATTCGGTCCAAGTTGATGACCGAGAACCGCCGGAATGACTTGCTTGTGGACATTCTATACTAAGGCAAGCCTCCTACATTGCGTCTATTCTTAGAATTGGTTCTCGACCTGCATGGTACCTGAACCAAACGACCTGAACCATTTTTCCTAAACAGTCTATATAGATTAGGGCTTGCTGGTGGGTCGTATATTCATTGCAAGCTTCGCTCTGCATATAGCAGAGGGAAGCATACGGGCTACACAAGCCGGTCTCGGGAGATGCGTTCCAACAAGCGCTCACATAATTCCTCAACCACAACCTGGCCAAGTGCGTGCGGTATAAAGTTTGTGTTGTATCCTGCCAAGTACCATAGCTCTCCAGTTCTCCTGATCACTCAAAATGGGATTCCTTGAATATCCTCTTAGTCATCCATATCCAAAGAGGCGCCTTTTCAAGTACGGCACGATCGCCATCTTCGTCATTTTGTTACCATTCCTGATACTTGCAAACGGTAAGGAGGATTCCATCCACTACTCAGGAAAATTGCTTAAAGTGCTTTGAACAGTTGTGACTAGCGGATACGAGGTCATTCCGGACCTCCGCCCAGACTACCATCCCACAGATACAGTCCCAACTTGGTGGAATTCACCCGAACTTCCTCCATTCTTGCGTCGCAAGGCTCCAACTTGTCAGCCAAAGGACCTGGGCCGAGGGGACATTTTTCGCCTGACGCCGGCATTGTTCGAATATAAAGTTCTTAGCTCGTGGCGCAACTTGACTGCCGATGTGCCTCAAGAGGAGAAAATTGAGTACAAAGGCGCTTCGTTCCGTCTATGCCACCCGTATGAAGCCCGATTTGACTTCAACCAAGTAGAGTGGACTCAAACTGTGACCGTGCGTTGCCTCTATTGAGTTATTACTAAAAATATGCTAACAACAGCATTCTTTTTAGACGGCTGTCATCTGTACCGGAGGTGAACTCAATACATTCATGGAAACGACTGTTACGTTCGCCGATGAAATCTCCAAAGATATGATCGGGCAATACTACGGCTACAATACAAACCCTCTTGATTTTCTTGGGAGCAGCCCCAACGAGTACCACAAGGCCGTTTTTGGAGTACTGGACGTCATATCCACCGACTCAATCATAATTATGCACGGGCAGCATCTTCCATCGCCTATACTTGCATTGAGCACTCGCCTGTACCTCGAAAAATGGATCGATGACGGGACGTTTCCTACTGTGTTCAATACGCTTGTCTCTTACGCCGATGGTACAGTCAACGCAACAGAGGATTCTATGGGGGAAGCAAAGATCTACCAAGACAGTGTCCAAAACCTGGTCCTTGCCGTCGCTAGCGCCGTCGCGCTTGATCTTGGAGACCCAGGTCCCCGTAACATTTTCCTAAATCAGTCGGCTGTTAACGGTACATTTGTTGCCAATCGAGCCCCTTCGTCTATTAATCCAGACGACTGGCTTGGCGGCGCTGTTTCCTGGTACTACGGAGGTATTACTGGGTCGCGCCAGACTTGGGCAGAGATGTTGCGTGCAGGGCTTCCGACAAACATCACTCTCGGAAACATCACGGGCTTGCCTGATGACTCGAAAATGGTGACGAATTATCTGTGCCCAACGTATACACGCAAACAGCTAGGGTCGTTGTTTTCAAGTGTGTTCGTCGGGACTGCGACGATGATCCTCTCTGTTTGGGGTGCTTGGAAGGTTTTGACTACAGTCTGGGCGAAAAAAATCCAGAAGCCTTGTGGCAAGTCGTTTTACTTTGTTATTGTGCTTGAGCTAATGCAGTCATGTTCGCAGGTATTCAATGCTCTTGCGGCAAGATCTTGAACGGAAACGAAGAAGATGCTCACCAATCTAAACACAAGCATGGAGTAACGGCATTTGAGCCAAGTACGGGCGCCGATAAAGAGAAGGAAGGGTGAGCGAACAATTAGAAGTACGATCGCACTGAATTTTAACGCTATCTTTAGGTTCCATTCTGCTAGAGTCTCGATCCAAGAGCTCCCTAAACAATTAGAGACTGTATGAGTCAACGAAAGGTTTAATTTGGGTGTTGGTCTACTTTTTAGGGTTTAGTTGGGGCGGCCATAGTACCAACTGTGGCCGAATGTGTTAGATTTAAATGTGTATGTTTTCTGCTGTGACGTCTCGTTGGGATTGAGCACTCTCTACGATGGATTGCTGTATTGTGCTTGCTTCGTTTGTTGTAATACACGAATATGTTTCTTAGTGGTCGAATCTGAAAAGGATGAATTTCTTTCTCACCTATGCCCCTATAACATCCTCGGGTGTGGTTGGCCTAGTTTACGGCGCATATATGTACTGTATGCGTCACGAGCTTGCTCTCCACAAGTCATAGTCCAATTGGAGCACTTGGAATTCCAAGATGGGTTTGACCAAGCATGACGACTGCGTAACGAGAAAGATGAGAAGGACGATGATGTCGTGCACTGTAGCGCCGTTTTTGAAGACTAGGTGTAGCAAGAACAATCTCTATTTATACGATTTATGGGGCTTAAGTTTGATATTGATAAGTTCTTCTATTGTTGAGGGAGGAAAAAAAAGCAAAATAAATATTGCGGTCCGTAGACCGTCCACTCTGAACTAGCGTGTCATCCTTGTGCAGGGGCCATGCTAATCTTCTCTGTATCGTTCCAATTTTTGTATATGTCACTCCGAAGAGGACAACACTCTGCTCAAGAGTTAGAAGTGTACATGTAACCAAAATAATTAAATCCGGCTTTGTGGGTGGCAGATTGAGACAATTGGAAACAGGGGTGAAGGAATTTGATCAGGGTCAATTTGGTCGTGTTTTGCGCCAACAGAAGAGTTGACTTTGATCTCTCCCTCTTCCTCCATTCCGCCTCGTGTCATGGCGCCGGCGCGCAAGCACTCGCGACCGATGCGTCAATACCCTCTCCTCTCCGTAATACTTAGCGCTGCCCTCACCACCGCCCAAAATGCTCCCCAAGTCGATTTTTCCCGAATGGGCACCGTTGGTATTGCAGGCGCGTTTGCCGGCCTCGATTTGTACAACGCTTCCGCACCAACATTAGACTCGTCGGCGGCTACACTCGTTTCGCGCGATAGCGATGGAGCGCTCACCGTACTTGGAGCCACGAGCGCTGGCGGGCGGTTGCTTGCGGCTTGTACTCTCGGGAACACGTTGTTTGTCGGGGGTGTTTTCGACTCGATATCGGGCACTTCTGCCAAGAACATTGCCTCGTATGACTCGTCTTCTCGGACGTTCTCAGCGTTAGGGGCATCAGGTGCTGGGCTCGATGGAGAGGTGGATGCGTTGTACTGCGATTCCAAGTCGGGCGTTGTTTGGGTCGGCGGAAGTTTCAAGAAGCCGACGCTTGCTGCAGGCTCTGTCGAGTTTGGTGGTGCAGTCGCAATGTACAAACCCGGCGATGGAACATGGTCACCACCACCGTTTGACGGGCTTTCTGGCCAGGTCCTTGCTATTGCCCCTAGTGCCGACGGCGGGTCTCTCTATTTTTCGGGCTCATTCGCTACCTCTTTCGCCTCAAATACCACTCTCAATTCGACAAACAACCCGAATGTGCCATTCAGTACTGGCGCAACGCCGTTTTCCTCTTCGCTTGTGCCCATTCCGTTGTCCGGCACCGAAATTACCGCCCAGCCCGCGTCGTCAAGTTCGGATTTCAATAACATTATGAAAATCCTGTGTCCTGCCGGCGCGGACGGCGCTGGGAACACTTGGCTTGGTGCAGATGGCAGCACTGCGTCTATCACTGTGCGCCCGTTCAAGTTTATCACTGCCAGTGGTATCCGTATTGGCAACACCGCTGCGAGGGGTCGCTCAACCACTCGATTCACGTGAGTCTTTTCTCACTGTTATTCGTGCATCCGCTTACGTCCCACCAGCCTCACCACCATCCCCGACAACAATGTCCTCACCCTAAGTTACAACGACCCGACGACAAACCAGATTCAGACATGCAAGGGCTCGTGCCCTCTCGCTCCTTCGTCCGCCGCTCTTTACCAGGATTTCCTTTTCGATGCGTCTCAGCAGATTACTGGTTTCCAGCTTCGCCTCAGCGGGTGGTCGGGTGACGGTCCTGGATTGCACATCCTCCAGCTATTGTCTATCGGTGCATTTGCCAATGCGGATGAGAGCCAGAACGCGGCGTCGTGTTTTGCTCCTGGTGCATCAGGCGTTTCAACTAAAGGTACTTGGACAACTGCTCAGACGACTACATCTATCCCTGGTACAACGCAAAGCGTCCTGGTTGCTACCGTCGCCGTCGGCAGTTCGTCTGCCAATTCCCCGACCCTGACCTGGAACCCTTACGTTTCTGCCTCGGGCAACTACGACGTGTTTTTGACCGTTCCTGGGTGCACAAACCTCCAGGATTGCAGCGCGCGTACTTCGCTCAAAGTTACTGTTAACCCCGGCAATGGAATCGCGCCTCACGTCACCACCGTCTCTGAACAAGTTACCGACGATACAGATCAGCTTATCTACAGCGGCCCTGTCGTCCCGACTACCCCCGATTACCGCTCAATGGTGTCCATTCAACTCGCCGACAATCCTACTGGAAACGGCCAAGGTGGACGGTACCACCTTGTTGCGGACCGCGTACAATTTGTGCTCAAGAGCCTCGGTGTGAATGGCACCAACACCAACAGCACTAGTATTGGGGGCGCCAAGGCTGGCTTTGGGTTCTTTGAATGGCAATTGAACGGAAGCTCTGTCAACGCCACTGGGGTACTCCCCAACGGAACTCAGACTGCATTTGACGCGCTCTCGTTTGCGATTCCGAATGCGAATGCGTCTGTTCGAAGCGTTATGCCGTACTCGTCCACCCGGCTATTCGCAGGTGGCCAGTTTACAACGAACTCTAGTGGGTCGAATATCGTTTTGGTCGACAACACGGGTGTTGTGTCAGCACTCGCTGGACAGGGATTGAACGGGGCTGTTGCGGCGCTAGCCGTCTATGGTAATACGCTCTTTGTCGGTGGATCGTTTACGAATACTCAATCGGGTGGAGGTTCGGGCTTGCAATACGTTGCCCAGTACAATGTCGATTCAAACTCGTGGGGCGCGCTTGGCTCTGGACTCGGTGGACCCGTAACGAGCTTGCAAGTTAGCGACGATCATTTGCTCGTTGGCGGAAACTTTGGGCTGGCCCGTTGGGATCTGAAGCAGGGTACTTGGGTCGCCTCTGGAGGACTTATTGCCGGCACTGTGGGACTTGTTGCTAATTCGACTTTGGCGGGAGATAATGGCGTGGTTATGGGAGGACAGTTTACGGCGTTGAGGAAGTTTGGTGCGGATGGCTGGGCGGTACTAGAGAACGGACCAAACGTGAAGCCATTGGGCGCGTTGCTTGATAAGGCAGCTTCGACCGCGGTTTCTTCCACTCCTACTGCTACCGGAACCGCGTCTACCACACCTACTGCGACCTCTACTCCTGCTACTAGAATGAAGCGACACACCTTGTTTTCTCGCATGTCAATGGACGAAATCTTCCCGCGCCAACAATCCAGCTCGTCTTTGCCTACCTCACCGACCGCGATCGCTCCGGCCGTCCTCGCTGGTGCTTTCTGGACCAACTCGTCTAACCAGATTAGTATCCTCGGCGGAAACTTTACGTTCAACGGGGGTGCTAACCAGGGCGTAGCCTTTTACGATTCGGACAACGAGAGTGTGACAGGTACGCAAGGTGCACAGGTACAGGGAGTAGTGAGGGCGTTGCTCGTTCGTGGGGATGAGCTGTTTGTCGGTGGAGAGTTTACGATTCAGGGCGGAAAGGGCAGTGGGCTTGCGACGTATGGGTTGAAGAGTGGTGAATGGGAGAGTAATGATAGTGCGGGTCTTGTTGGTGCGTTCTTTTTCTTGTTCCATCTTTTTGGCTTTGAACTGATGGGTGGAGTAGCTGCCTCTGGTTCGACGGTGGTTGTACGGTCGATCACGAGCCGTCCGTCGAATGATGATACGGTCATTGTTGCTGGGTCGTTTGCAGGTGCTGGATCGATGGCATGTCAGGCAGTGTGTGCGTGGAGTGTACAGAATAAGCAATGGAACGCGTTGGGCAATGGCGTTCGGGGTGATGTTAGCTCTGTAGCGTATGCCGGGGCAAGTTATACACGTTAGAAACTTCGATTCTGGGCCAACTAACGATGCATATGTTTAATAGGGCAACTCTGAGTTTCTCATTGTGGCTGGTGCACTTTCCCTTGTCGATGGCACTACGGCCAACGTCGCGCAATACAGCTTTGACAACTCTACGTGGACTGCTGTGGGCGGAGCTTCGGGTGTACCTGGACCTGTTACTGCAGTCAGCGTAGACAACTTGAACTCGAGTAGTATTTTCGCCGCTGGTCGGGCGAGTGATGGTTCGGCACCTTTCTTGACGCACTGGGACGGGAACCAATGGGCGGCTATCAGTGAGTCGAATCTGTTATACTAATTGACCAAGTGTACTCATGTGGGGATGCAGGTACTTCGCTCTCTAGTTCTACCGAAGTGACCCAACTAGCAATGGTGCCGCTTTCTGACCCACACGACGCTAACTCGATGTTGGAAAACAACCGAGCGCTGTTCATGTCTGGTTCGCTCGCGTCCGACTCATTTGGTACCGTTTCGACAGCGCTGTTTGACGGTTCAACAGTATATCCGTTCATTTCGACTTCTTCCTCAAGTGGGTCGGCTGGGTTTGTCAATGGGCTGTTCTACTCTGTTTCGAGCTTTAGCTTTGACGTTAGGAGTGAGTCCCGTTTGGTTCGACTATTGAGCGTGTTGCTGATCGGGTTGTGCAGAGTTCCTTCCTCGCGGAGTTGTTATTCTTATTTCCATCGCTATTGCAGCTGGTATTGTGTTCCTACTCCTTCTCATTGGTGTGCTTTGGGCTATTTTCTCCCGTCGGGATGACCAACCACAAGAAGAATACGTTGACCAAGACGGGGACGACGATAGCTTGCACCATCGCCCATCCTCGCTGCTCGAACATATCAACGCTGCGACGCGAAACACTATCATTGGTGGTGCCATTTTTGCTGGGGCAGAAAAGGCTACTTCACCCGATCCAACAGATGGTACGCATGTTGGCGAGGACGACGATGGAATGGGTACTGGCGAGGCCTACAACGATCCGGATGGAGAAGGGAGAGTTGCTAGGGCACGATGTACGTTTTTCTTTTTATTTGATTCTAGGTGCAGTCATTGATTTGTGGCTACATAGATTCTTTCGTTCCGTCCGGGGATGGTGAGCTGCTCTTGAATGAGGGTGCTCAGGTTACTGTTCTTGATGATAGGGATTCTGCGTGAGTATACTTAATTCTTGCCCTATATGCATCTTGCTGACTTTTGTGTCTAGATGGTGGTTCGTCCGAGATGAAGGGACAGGCCATGAGGGTGTTGTTCCCGCTTCATATCTCTATTAAACTCTAATTCCCATATGTTGTTCATACCCATATCGGTTTTGCTCATCCACAGCTTTGCTTTGTTCATTTCTTTTTCCTGTTTTTTGTTTTCTTGGTCTTATTCAAACCTCTGCACTCTTTTAGCCTCCCCAACTCCACTCGTTTTAGTTTGGACTCGTGCGGGTCCACGTATAAAGTTTTTTTCCACTTGTTGTAGATCGGGTTCAATTATACATTATTCTAGTCGCAAGATACAGGTTTCAATAGGTGTTGCATGTTGATGTTCTATGTCAATCAGATATGCTTCCCGCAGCCTCGGTATCAAGTTACTAGAGTGTCAAATCAGCACAATTATTAGAGGTACCTCCAACGGCAAACGTACCTGGAGCAACGGATCCCGGAAATGCTTCTGGCTATTGTGCACAAACCCAACCTTGGTCTTGAACTGCTCTCGCCTATTCTGATCCCGGAACTCGCGAATGTGCCGACCAGCCTCGCGCGCTTCACCCCGGTTACGAGCCTTGACGACCTCAGTTCCGGCTCCGAATGCACCAAACCCACCCTTGGTCGGGACGAGTGCCGAGTTCTTGTCAGCGATGAGTCGTCGGACGAGGGCTGCACCCGAGTTTTCGTCATCGGCTGTACCTGGTCGAGGCGCCAGGACCGCACGCGAGGGTGCTTGGGCATAATATCGGCGCATGCTACGGTGTCCGATTCGTGCTCCCGAGGGGAGGACGAGTTCGTAAGGTGTATCGCCGTAAGAAAGCTCGTTGTCCTCGATTGTAGACTCGGAGTCAGCGTCTGATTCAGATGCCGACTCGTCAACAATCTCATCCGCTTCTTCGCCTTCTTCGCCCTCTTCCGCTTCGACATCCTCCCATCCGGCATCCTGTCGGGCTGCCTCCTTTTGTGCAGCTCGCTCTGCTCGTCTGGCCGCACGTTCCTCCCTACGCTTGGTCCTCGCCTCTGCGTCCGGATAACTCGATGAAAAGTCGTAATAGTCTGAAATCTCGAGTCTCTGCGCTTCTGCGTCGTACCCGATCCGACAATGACCTTTGTCGATCATATGCTTCCTCACAGCGTCCATCGTCCTAAACTCGCGGGATGGACAAGCGATGCATACGTTTCCGACGGCAATCTTTTCGCCCAAATAACCGATGAGCCCAGGTAGATTGACGAGATAATCGGCGTCAGGAATATAGAACGAGTGCGTCGAGGACATGTGTTCAAGATTGATCGAAATCGAGTCGGCGGTATGGGGACAGAATAAACAAGAATTGGGCGAGAGTTTCGAACGAGCGGCAGCAATTTTGGCGTCGATCGTCTCATTGATCTCTTCCTCGGTCGCATCCTCGGGAATCGAAAGCGAGATCCGGAGTTCTTCTTTGGGCACTACTACCTCTGGCTCAGTCGGCTCGGTAGCTGGTTCATCTTCTATAACGTCTTCTTCTGTAGGCTGGGGTCGTGCAGGTTTAGTGGCTGCCCTGAGCTCGTTCTCCTTGTGCTTGCGAGACGCAATATGAGATCGGTACGAGTTCTCTGTCGCAAATGCTTTGCTGTGATATATGAATAACTTGACGCTTTAAGCTATGTTGTATGATACTCACTTGCAGGTTTGGCAAGTTGCGCCCTTTGGCGTAGACATGATAGCGGTCTCGGCTCGTCGCTCCAAAACTTTTTGGTCAAACGCGTGTGCGCTAACAGGGGGCAGATTGGCCACTCGGCGCTGAATACCACGTTAGCCGACAGCTCAACGTCCTATTAAGCTACGACATACCTTCATGTTATATCGATGGTGATCACTCTTATAGTGTACCCTCTGGTCCTCGGCAGAGAAGAAAGCGATTGAGCAAGACAGGCATGTATACATGGCCTGCTCAGTGCCCGGCAGCATTGGTAGTTCAGACGACATTGTGGGAGAGGTTGGGTGGTGGAAATGTGGCGAGCAAACTGGAGTCAGACGATCTTTATAGGGTGATGGCAGCCAGGAGCCGACGCTTGATTCATTAGAAATGATCATCGCTTACTTTTTGGCTTATGAATCAGACCGACACAGCCACATGTCAATATTTCTGAAATTAGAAAGAGAGCAAATAGGATAGCAACAAACAAAGTTACAGTCAGATCAAGTCTAAGTAATAAATAATTGGTTCATCGGTAAGCTCAGTTCGCTCCCTTATGTTTCTTTTCAAAGCTCGCAAACGCCAACTCATAACCTCCAAACTCGTAGTTGATCTTGTCGGTACGATGGTACCCTCCAGGCGCCAGCGCACACGCAAAAACTCGCTGAGCAGTCTCAATAGGACTCGCCTGGCTGGGGTCAACGTCTCCCTCGGACGATACAAACAGCGTCACGGACAGATGTCCCGGCTGGAAAATAGCCGACACACGTTGGATGACCTCCAACAACGTCGGCATCCCAGCCTTGTCCTCCCCCTCGACCGCCTCGAGACCAGACTGCAAGGGCACATTGCACTCGAATGAAGCATAGCTCCAACCTTCTTCTGGTGTGACATGGATAGTATAGTACCCTTCGCCTGCACCATGGTGTACGAGTGCGTTGGCACTGTACCCGCACGGCTCAAACGCAAAACTATCGAGTGTTGTCGCGTCCTTGGGTAAAATTGCGCTGATTCCAATCTGGTCGGACGTCGCAGCACCTCGTTCGTGGGGAGTCGTATGCGCAACGTCGGCAGCCGCCTCGTCCTCGGGATAGAAGAAAGGCCGTCGAGCAACAGCCCCAAGCTTGGACATCAAAATCTCGACCGTATAATCAGGCAGGGACGACGCCTTCCCAGACACGGGTGCCTTTTCCTCCTCCACACTCCTCTGGTCCGAATCATCACCCTCCTCAGGGCCAATGACGTACAACAGCCAGTGATCGCCGTTGACTTTCCCAACCGTGTACCCCGCGCCCGCACCGAGCCCCAGCCCCGGCCGACCTTTGAACAAATCATCGAGGTATCCGACCTCGGCCGTCCATTCGCGATGAGGCCCAAGCTGACGTTCAGGAAACATGAAGCTTTTGCGTGAATAGAAGCATCGGTGTACGGTACGCATGTTGCAGTGTTCGGCCGCGATATCTAAGATCCGGGGAAGGCCGTACAGGTTGAGGGTTGTCCCACACGTCTTGAGAATCAGACGATGGGGAGAAACAAAAAAGGATGATTCGCTAGGATAAGGTAAAGATCAGCATGCATATGGCTGCAACGTAGAGCTGGACGTACCTTAAGAGATACGCGTCCATCTCGCGTCCTTCGATTACGCTCAGCACCTTGCACTTGACAATATCCAGCATCTCCTCCCAAACCGCGCGGGGGACAATTCGCAAGCCTTTACGACCATCGCGCTCGACCTCGACCTCTTCGGCCGACTCTGCGAACCAAATCTCGAGCAGTTTTTCGGGCCCCTCGAATGGCGAGACGTTCAGCGACTCGGGCGCATCTATGGGTGTTTCGGAGAGCAGCTCGACATGGGGATCAGACATTCTGATAGCAGTAATAAGTTTTGTAAAGTTTCAGATGGGACCAGATAGATATAACAAGCGTTGAGGTAGATTGGGGGTCTTATTGGTAGCTCTCCTTAGCGGCCAGGCAGGGAATCAGATGAGATGCGCTGTGCGCGGAATGCATAAGAGTGGGGGAACAGTGTAGAGACTGGTCGTCCGATCGCTTGACTTGTTTTTATTCAGATTTCAGTTCGGAGCCCGGATGCAAATTTTTATCGATACGATACTGTTTCGCGTCAAGTTTCTGAGCAAACGGCTAGGTTTGGGGGTGTTCGGGTGATGGTATCATTCACTGCCTTTTGGTCTGATTCGTTCTGCCGAGAAGGGTTTGGGTGGTGAAGGTAGAGTTACATCTTGATTCGCGTATAGCACTTACATGATTACTACATTTGAGTTATCATCATAGCCACCCCATTACCAGCCCTGTTTCTGGTGATGATTGTCTCGTAGCCCTCGGCGAAACTTCGATAACCTGATTCCGAAAGCGAAACAACCAACTCAGCGATAAGTACTATACTTCCGCAAAGATACACCCAGCGCTGCCAAGCTACTGGCCCCTCGTTATCTCTGCGAGTAAACAACTATTCGGCGTCTTTGCCTGAAGAACTATACAGTGGATTTTGAATGTGATGGTTCAACTAGAACGCATAGCATTGGCATGGTAAATATAACAAATATTATTACCAACACCTATTACCCAGTCCCGTCATGCCCCATCTGGTTTTACTTTCAGGTTCGATAAATCAGCCGTCTGACCAACAGGCAGGCAATGGGGGCTAGCTTGTTCAAATATCCTGCAATAGAAAATCTAGATTAATTCGACAAGAAAATCAGCCAATCACTCACGACGGATTCTGCAACCTCCGCATGACAGGCATCGTCGCGCCGTCGGTCAGAATACGAAAGTCAGCCTGCTCTTTTACCAGAGCGAGGTGACTATCGCTAGCCTTTTTGACTCGGTCGCGAGAAAGGGTTAAAGCTTGGGTGATAGCGTTGACGCTCTCTCCCGCAGACTGGGCTGATGGGGCGAATTGGTAGAATGCTGCGGCGCTGCCGACGACTAGTAACGTTCGGCGCCAAAAGGCAAAGGAGAATCCTATATTAATTCCAAAATCTGATGAGCGTTTTAGTTGAAGTTGTAAGGCAAAAGACGAACCTTCTGGGGGATAAACCTCCTGCTCTCCGTGAGTGTCGTGATGATCATCGTGAGCACCCGAAGAGGCAAGCCTAGTTTGAACAAAAGAGCGCCTAGAAGTAGATGCTATCCCAGCTCGGGGTAAGGCGCGCGAGCAAGCACGCAGGGACATGGCTCGAAGGTGTGTGAAGGAGTTGTCTACAAGGGTAGTCCCGTAAGCGCCATAGTTACGTCAGCCTCCGTTGCGGAGAAATTAGGGAATCGTGCTGATGACAACGCGTCTGCTCTCGACTTTCACTACGGCACCCCGAGTAACCTCACTCGCAGGGTCAGAATACTTAAAGGAATCAGTACCTGTAGTTGACTACACCACGCCTCTACCGATTGCTCGATATGTCTGCAACTCGACTCACGCGCCTACCGTTTCTCAGATCCTTTGCAACTCGTCTCCCAGTCCTGCCGCTGTCAGGCAAACAACTCACAAAGCCAGGCACTCGCTCAATAAACAGTTCATTCTCTCGTCCCACCCGACCTCTCATCCGACTCACAGGCCGCTCCTTCTCCGGTACATCTCCCCGACGCAACGCCTCGCCAACCGCAGCAGAGAATCAGTCGTTCTCCGCTCGATTAAAATACCTGATCAAATCGTACGGATGGTATGCTTTGGGGATGTACCTCGCCATCGGAGCCGTCGACTTTACAGTCGCCTTTGGTCTGATCCACCTGGTCGGCGCAGCCCACGTCGCTCGATTCACAGCATCGGCTAAAGCATACATCTCTGACTATATTCCCGATTTGCCGTGGGTTCGGGCAGAGAGTCCCGAGGATGTTGGTCGGGACCGAGTGGGTGGTGCGGATGGTAGTTTGTATGCCATGATTATTTTGGCATGGACTGTGCACAAGACATTGTTCTTGCCGGTCCGGGTCGGGTTGACTGCTGCGTTGACCCCGAGGCTTGTGGGGTGGATGAGGCAGCGGGGATGGGCTGGTGCTGGTGGAGCGAAGCGGGCGGCGGATCACTACAAACAACGAGTGAAGGATTTTAGGGACAGGGAGCGAGGGGATTAGTGAACGAATAGTTTAAGTTCATTGATATGTTTGCCCTCTGTGAGTTTGCTACCGCTCGGACTTGCTGGTTGTACTAACTCGAACCACCTAGACCTGTAAAATAACTTATGTCTATACGGGCATCTCTTCCCTCCTCATCCCGAGCTTATCATTCAAATTCTTGATAGCGTGTCGCAAGATTTGGAAAACATCTTCATTGACATATAACCCATCGCAATCGTACTTTACATTCGTTCATCCGTCGCTATATAATTCCAGAACTATTGGGTAGGATCTTCTTCCTCTGTTCCCGACAAAATCAGCTTCAACTCATATCAGTAACGAAGCACTGACTGTTCAAAATACCATCTTTCACAAGTTCCTCGGGCTTAGGGCGTGTCTGCAATGCATGTTCAAGCTTGTTCTCAAGCTGAGCACGTTGAAGACGCTCTTGGGCGGCTTGGAGAGCTGGTGCCGCTGTTGAATCTGTTACGTACAATCACAGTCAAACGACAAAGAAACGAGCGAACGATACACAGTACACACCTTTGAGAATGTTACGATCAACAAGATCTTTCTTCTCCGGACGCTCCTTTAGACTCTTCTCGAGCTGCAACCGTTATTGTCCTTTTAAACTCGTCTCGGCATCGGACTGTTGACGAACCTTGAGCTTAGCCTCGGCACTACCAGGTGACAGAGGTGTCTCGTCAGGCTTGCTCTCGGTTTTAGGTGCCTCTTCGGTCTTGGAATCCAATCCTGGAACGATGGACTTGACTAGAAAGCGAAGAGATCATCGTAAATAGGGGTCATTGGGAGAGTGGTAGATTGAGTATATTTGCCTGTGTCGATTACTGCGGCTTCAGGATGGAATGGGAGACGTTATATTTAGCCTCTCTCGTATGTTCAATTTGACTTACCCATGATGTGTGGATGATGAGGACAATGTCTGTGGCTTTCGAGAGATGTGGGGTAGTATTTAATGCAAGAGGCAACACAGCCACGATCAGCTGAGCACGTGCTTATCAGCTTGGATAGGGGAAGTTATAAGCGCCAGATCGACATCATCATCGACCCGTCTACCTCTTCATCCATCTCTTTTAACGGGTTTAATCATTCATAATCAGATAGCGCTACCTGAGAGAATCAACAGGTTTTCAAAGCATGCGTACTCGAAATTTCTGTAATCATACCACAACTTCCTAGCGCCAGCTGAGATTCACGTTATTATCTCAAGATATGTTGCCCAAACCCCATTTATGACTGAATACAAAGGTAGCCTCAACCTGACTGGCTTGTTATATGACTTCCATTCTACTCCTTTACATCCGTTATGAAGCAACTCCCTCAAAGGTTGAATCTTTATACGGCAATTTTGTCTTCAAGTCTGCTGAAGGCGATCGGTCGAGACATTACTTACGCCAAGCTGAGATTAGAGCTTATCGATATCTGAAACATATACGACGCATCACTCTGGGCTGTGGTATCTCAAAATCTACGAAGAGCTGTCTAAACTACCCCGTAAGCGCAGTGTGGCATCCCCACAAGATCTTGTCTTGTTGAAACTTACTCTCAGCAGGAGTATTGCGTACTAGTTGAGGAACAAAGGCCTTCTTGATGGGTGAGATATTCTAGAAAGGCTCGCACTTTGCTGCTTCGAAATGCTTTTGCGCCACGACGAGCTGCCGTTCGTTATAAAGTATCTGTTGCAGATACAACAAAATACGTGCCTCACGCCGAACATTCTTCGATAAGCCCAAAATTTACATGGCATGACTTGTAGCTTGTAATATCAGAACCGAGGCCGGTAAACGAGTTTCAGCTCAGCTTTATACCAAACCTTTGCGGCAATCTACTCATTTTGGATCCTAATAATACGACTTAGTCTTTGAGGCACAGTCGGAGAGAACTGGATTCAACACGACAATTACTTAATATTAAACCGTGGTTATATGTCGTGACGAGGGGATAGAGCTCAAGTACTAATCATGCGATTATGGCCCCTGGTGGCCCTCCTTCTTTAATTTTTGCTGTACAATCTTCGCCAACCTCTTTCTGATCTTCTGTTCGCTTATATAGGCTTTACGGCGTGCGGCTTGACCTCGTATTTATGTAGTAGTATGAGTATGTATGCCAAAAGAGAAAAAGGAAAGAGCCAATCACGTGCACGTCTTGCTCTTTGACCCAACCACTCCGAACACAAATGTCTAAACGTAATGGAAAAACAACCCCGTCAAACATTGTCGCACACATACCCGAGCTATTACAGTACATTCTCGACGACTTGGATGACTCTGAACTAGTTGTTTTGCTTCGCGTTTCTCGTCACTTTTTCAGATATGCTGCTCCGCTACTCTGGGACGAGGTTAATGGGGTACACCAACTGATGGTTCTCGTTCCCAGAGAAGTTTTAAAGACGAGGAATACAAGACAGACTGCTTCCAATAAAGATGCCGTAAGTACTCAATTTGGGCGTATAATCAAGCGGAACTCTATGTTTACAAGGTCTCAGGTCAAGGCACTCAGTATACTAGATCGATTTAACGTCTATGCCCCCTTAGTAAAATCTCTTCATATATTCGAATCAGACCCCTACGTCTTCAGATCAACTCGATGCAAAAAAATCGCCAAGTTTGATACGGATATATCTTCGTTCATCTACACCCGACAGCAACCTATCTTTCCGAATCTGGTATCCCTCCATTGCGAATCTGGTTTCATGTCACGGATCGAAGAGATCTCTCATTGGACTAGAATGCTACTCCATGACTCGCTACGCGATGTGCAGATTTGTGCGCCCCTCACGGAATTCTCTAACACTTATAACTGGCTTGCTCCCTCTCTTGCTCACAACCTGCTTCTTGATGCTTCACAGCAATGTCCCAAACTCAAAACCTTATATATACTTCCTGAAAAGCCCCAGAATACTGTCGGAGATGCTGCTGGGGAGATGGAGTACACAAGTCTGGCTCAAGGGCTACCTGCGTATATCTCATGCTTTACGCACTTGCGGGAGCTAATTAGTAGCTTTATCATGCTTGCCCCTCAAAACTTCTCTGCTCTTGGATCTCTCCCAAACCTTGAGCTCCTCAAGCTGACTAGCGCTTACATTGCCAGAGAATCTCCAAATCCTTTGCAGGATGTATGTCTGCCTGAATCAGCGTTCCCTAATCTTCGTCACTTGGAGCTCCATGAAGTGAGCATGGATACTCTTCTGATTCTCTGGGGCTCCTCTGTAGTCATGAAACACGTAACCACGGTCATCGCCATTTCTAGCGAACCATATGAGCCACATGATCATTCCGCCGTAGTTGGTGTTCAAGATCTCCAGAAAAACAGCCCACACTTATCAGAACTCACACTGAATTTCTTTGATCTCTTCATGAATACACCTACAATAAAGCTACTAGGAACTTTACCTCTGCGTAAAGTTGACTTTCCGTCCATTTTTGAACCAGAGAATCCCGCCTCTTTATGGGAAAACCTGCATACTATAAGAGAATTATACATTGTAGATCACTGGATTACCAATGTTTCTATCTTGCAGGATATTGCTGCCTGTCTACCTGAGCTTCGTCAACTTGACATCAAGGTTGACCTCTCGGACCCACAGTTTGATTTTCATCGTGAGGTCCCGAAGCGCCTACTACCTGTGATTATCTGGTTTAGCCCAGATACTTTTAGCTCCGTTGATTACTGGGCTGATGCGGGTCAAAATGGACCTGACGAGATGGCAAGGTTAGCGCGTTACCATCTTCTAGTATGTTTACTCAGTAATTGTTTGTTCTTATTAGGTATCTTCTCAAGATATGGCCAAACGTACGCTGCCTGTATGACCTGGAAGAATTTCCAGGAGATTTGCTCAACATTTCAATCAACAAACTTAGAAAAGCGCGGAGAACAAATGGTATCACTACACGAATTAGAACAAATCATCATACAATTATTTGATTATGGCTTGTCTTTTCATGTAGGAAGTTGGATTCCACGATACATCTTAATTTGATTCTTGATGCGTTTGATCTGCCCTTTTGTGAACTGCGAAATTTTGAGAAGGGCTAGACCTGATGGCTGAAACAAACTCACCTCGTATATGCAAGAGTCATAAGAATAATCCATGAAATTGTGGATTCTGAAAAGAAGGTTTGCTATCTAATATCTCATACTTGCAGTCACTCTACTTACGGGTCGGCGCCCCCTCCTGGGCAGGTGTCTTTGCCTACAGGACATCCGGCGGTCGGCGTCTCCTCCTGCGGTGTATCATCGACGTAATCTCCGTCACCAGAACAAGAGTCTCCCTGGAAGGTGTGGTATAAACCAAGCCAGTGCCCAAGCTCGTGCGTCAGCTGTTTTCCTTGATTGTAATCTGAATATGTTCCTCCCGGTAATGTAGCATAATGAATCACAAGGCCGTCATCTGTCTTGTTAGCTTCGTAGGCAGAAGGGAATGTTGCGTAGCCAAGCAGCCCTTTCCCGGGACCGCCTTTGAATCCAACGGTATAGATATTTAAATCAGCAGCACCACCCTTGCGAAGTAACTTTTTCATGGCGGTATTAGTAGGTAGCCGAGGAGCAACGTAGTTAAACCAGGTTCTATCGTTCAAAATAGTGGTGTTATGTCAACGGGACGTGATACAGGCAATACAACACATACTCATTTGTAGTCCTGTCTACGCTAGCGAGCTCAAGAGTGAGGCCAACTTTGGCACAGTGAGAGTTGGTCGCCTTGATGGCCTCTTTGATCTGTGAGTCAGGAATATCTCCCTCGGCGAGAGCTGTTATTTCATGTCGACACACTTTCCCGGTCTTCGTTGAAAATCACTTACTATCACCAGCTTTGATAACATGCCAGTATACCTTCACTCGACCTTTGCAGGTGATGGGCTTCCCACCGAGAACCTGTGTCGCCGCAAACTGAGATTCAGCAGCTTGAACGAACGACGAGCTATTGGGGATGCTGTAAGTAATGATCGGTTGTGGCAAATAGTTCGATTTACGCGTACCTTGGCTCCGAGCCACAAGTTCGTATAGTTGGCTGAGCCCGCTTGTACGACGCCAAACCGCTAGAGCCTGAGCAAAGCACTGTCAACAAAACCAATACTGACGACCAGATCATAACGAGTAGCAGCACTTGGAAGAATACCGTTGGCTGACAAGGTACCGTTGTATATATACCACATCCTTGTGCCAGAGCGTGGACACACAGTGCCTGACAGCCTTCGAAGCTGTATGCGCACATGATGAGGATCTCCGTACATCAGACGGCGTTTTGTATGATGCACAGCCAACGACCATTCAAAAACGTGCTATTGCGAGCACATTCGCGCATCGAAAACGCTTGGCGGCCTAATCTGGACCGATTGTAAATGTTGACTATATGCCGGCTGTGCTCCATGTGCAAACTAGATCGCTTGACAGGTGTCGCGTGCATTAAAATTATGCTGATTTGGAGAATCCGCTCAGTTGTTAAGGCCGAACAAAGTCCAAACATTGTTTACGAAACATTCTCAGACATGCATGAGCTTTGTTTTGCTGAGATCAACTACAATCTTTTGGGATTGATATACGAGCATTCACATTCGAAACAAACTCATTCTTCGGGCCCCCTACGTTCATCACAATTCTATCCGACAATACCGCGATACGTGGAAAGTTGCGTTTTGATACGAGTGGCCTGTCCAGGAGTAAACTATTGGCTAGATTAGTAAAGTTGCCCTTAGATATAGTATCCATAGATTATACCTTGGTTCCGCACTGCTCATAGGGGCCATCCATGTAGTTATTTGACCTAGGGCAAATGGGCGTTAAGAATAGTGTTTAAAATTTTGGGTATCAGTGGGCATACATGAAAGACTTGGCGTTTCCACAGGTGTCCTGACCTGTGCAAATGCTTGGGGGAGCCGCTTCTGGTGGAGTATCATCTACATAGTCTCCCGGAGGTGAGCATCCGCCCGAGTAAGTGTCATAGAGCCCCAGCCAGTGGCCGGTATGGTGAGTTAGAGTCTTCGAAGTTGGAATCGGACTGCCGGAAACAGTTGAGTATTGTATGACTACACCGTCGTTTGTGGGTGAACTCGAGTACGACCAAGGGTAGGTGGAATAGCCGAGAAGTCCAGCGCCTGCACCGGAGTTGAATCCAACGGTGTATACGTTTAGATCAGCCGCGCCTCCTTTATAGAGAGCAGTTTTCATGGCCGTTTCTTGAGAAGAACCTGGACTAACACTGTTGAACCAATTTCTTGTGGGCCATACTTGAGTGAGCAATCAATTCAAACAATCTAAAAAATGTCTTACGCATTTACTGTTCGGTCTATTCCGGCAGAAACAAAAGAGACACCAGTGCTGGCGTAATTATGATTTAATATGCTTATAGCACTGTCGATTTGGCTATCAGGAATGTTTCCGCCACTTAATGCTACAAACACCACGCTCGTTTCAGTGCCGTAGTATGGTAATTTAACGAACTTTCTGGCACACACCGGTGTTTGAGGAGACGACGTGCCAGTAAATCTTGAGAGTAGTAGCAAAGATGCCAACACCTGCCCTAGGAAGGATCTTGTGAGTAGCAAAATGTAACTCAGCCGCGGCAATAAAAGCTGCGCTAAGACCAACAAAGCTATTAGTGTGGGGCGATGCCAGTTAGTTGGCCAAAGCCATCACACCTAGGTTGAGATGTACAATTTCCTTTGGTAGTGACGTTCTGGAATGAGAACCCTGATACCACACCTATGAAAAGAGCAAGCGTGGAGAAAGCGTGAAGTCTCATTATAGCAACTAAAGTCGGAGGCGAATGTTGAGACCAGCAGCTAGCGAGGAGTAGTATAAATAGACCATCCAAAATTTAGGGAGATCCATCCGCGTCGATTACTTAGAGATCATTCCCATCTTAGACAGCATTGCGCATGCGATCCCCCCTGTAGGGCAATTACATCTAGGCACCGGCAAGCAATGTGAGGTTGAGATCGGCCGAGGGCAGTTCACCATATGTCTTGGATATATATATCCGTACGAAGGACTGTGCCAAGACAAGGCTATGACAGGATCGCATGTGTACGTCTCCTATTGTGGTATTTTCTGGTCGCTTCGAAGAGATCAGCGACAGCTAGAGGATATCAGGTGGGCATTCGTAAGCTGCCGAGTCTGGTCCAAGAGCAGAAATATTACAAGTTTATGGGTGGTTTGGCTGGAGATACGAATAGTTTTTACAGCTGATGTTTGAACGTCGCATGGTGGTATATGGAGTGAGAAGAAGAGAGAGCAGGTCATGTGATTTCAGCAAACTTGAAAAGATCAAACCTGACCAAACTCATGTGTCACATAACTCAGTTTCAGACATAAATCAAGCTCAAACCTCCGCGAGGTCATTTTATTTCATGAAACCCAAGAATACAAAAAGACTACTAGAGGAGCCAGCTAGCCCTTAAGTCCAGCTGCTTCAGGCAGTGATACCACGGTAAGTGGAAATCTGACCAGCAATGCGAGTGTTCTGGCCGGGAGTAAAGTTGGTCATGCATGGGTCATAGGAGTAGTCCATGTAGTTTGTGATCCTTCAGTCCGGGGTAAGCGATGTTTTTCTTCGCTGATATCAAAATTTACTTACGGGTCAACACCTCCGCCAGAGCAAGTGTCACGGCCAGTCGGGCAGCCGGAAGCGGCTGAAGCCTCTGGCGCAGTGTCGCTGACAGAGTCACCCGAGCCGGAGCAGCCACCTTGGAAGGTGTGGTAGAGACCGAGCCAGTGACCAACCTCGTGCGTGAGCGTCTTGCCCTGGTTGTAGTTGGTCGTGGTGCCGCCGGGGACGGAAGAATATAGGATGACGACTCCATCGTCCTTGGGGTTGCCGGAGTACGAGGAGGGGAATGTAGCATAGCCAAGGAGACCAGCGCCGGAGCCAGACTTGAACCCGACGGTGTAGACGTTGAGCGCATTAGCAACACCTTGGTGAAGAGCGTTCTTCATAGCGGTCTGCTGAGAGGAGCTAGGACCAGCATTGTTGAACCAGTCGCTAAAAGGAATAAAGTGTGTTAGTAGAAGACGCAAGGGAAAGAAATAAGTACACACGCGTTCAACGTCCTAGTGGTACCCGCAAGACTGAAAGTGAGCGTGCTACCAGAGTTTTTGTAGTGAGTATTCATGGCACTGATAGAGTCGGTGACCTGCGAATCAGGTATGTAGCCGCCGCTGACAGCTGTAGGTACATCGACGATTTAGTCAAGTTAAAACTCTACATGTGAGAAATACTCACCGGTGCTCGAGTAGATGACGTGCCAGTAGACTGGGATCGTAGCCGCGAACGTGCCAGCGCCTGCCTTGGGAGATACCTTGTTGGCGGCAAAGTGGGCCTCAGCCGCAGCAACAAACTCAGCGCTGGGGGTAGAACCACAAGCCCTTCCGATAGTCGTGTTTTGGAATGGAGCGGCCAGAGCCGAGCTCACACCAAGGACGAAGACAGAGAAAGCAGTAAAGAGCATAGTGGAGCTGTTGATTTGCAGAAGTGCCTTGACTAGACCGATGAGTTGAACGGCGATGCAGAGGCAGAATATATAGTACTACAGTCGTCCAAAGCCGTAGACCAGCGGAGGATTTTGTGAGTATACGCATGCGCCTCTTGCATCGGCTAGGAATTCTCGCGCGGGTTCCACAGTGCAGCACAGGCTGCTGGTATGGCTCACGAGAGTGCGAACCACGATGCTGCATTGTGCGCGGTAGCAAAGTTGTCAAAGGACAACGTTTGTCATCCAAGAGAACGCAGGTTCCCAGCGTGCAGAATCCGGTTTGGAGACGATGCCAAGCCGCATAATGAGGGAGCTCATGTGTGGCTTATCGTACTGGACTTCTATCGCTTCGCGCCGGTCTCCGGTTTAGCCCAATCAGTGATCAGAATCGTCTTGGCGTAGCGAGAATAGGTCGCAGTAAGTGCCAAGAGATCGCCTAGTACGTTATGTCTAACTTGTGCTGCGCGCGGAACGGTGGTCGTGGGTGTCCGAAAGGGGTAACCGGACAGATCAGGGGCTCGGCATAGACCACGTGCAGCCACGGCGCTTGCCGCTCCGGCTAGACCTGCCACCTACTTCCATATCGGCATTTGCATGCGTCTAAGTGTTGCTCGTAACATGTCGTCCAATCCAGCCAACATTCTTATCGCACGCAGCAGTCGCTCGTCTAATACTTTGACAGCCCTTGTCCCAACCGAGACCCATGCGGCAGCCTCCGCCATCTTCCCCCGTTCGTCTTCTAGTCCTCCGTGGCTATTAGAAGAAGCTGGAGTGGAAGACATAGATGAACTCGATGTCTCGGACGATAACGGAGATACAGAACCAATTGACGTTGACATTACATTCCGGTGTGTTCAAGAATTATTATTGAATAGGATTTTTTCTGACTAGTGAGCAATGGCGACACAGCCGCGATGCTAGCTATGTTGGCACTGTCAAGATCATTGTCGAGGCCACGACCTTCTGGTGAACTATGTCCCTGAACGTTTGATCGAACACTAGATGAACTAATTGTAACAGGGCTCACAAGGACATCCTGATGTTTGCCTCTCCGTTTTTCGAGGCCGTTCTCAGCGGAAAGTAGGTGGAGCATCTACAAATATCAACTGTCTCTAACGTCTCTTGGACTAGTTGGGCGGAAACCTCTGTTAATAGAAACCGCACATCATGCTCATCAATCATCACTATTTCCCAACCGCCTTCCCAGCCCTCCTCCATGTTTAAATCACACAAGGCAACTGCCTCGCCTTCGGCTGAACCCACTTTAGACGAAACCGATTCGGATTGTTTCCGTGTGACTGATGTTGATACCGACTTGAGTAGTGCAGACGAGAGCGATGGAGATCATGCCGAAGACAAGGAGAAGGGGCGCGCGGAATCGCTACAGAAACTACAGGGAGACAATGAAGGTACGCTAACATGTTATATAAATTCACTATCACATCTGATGGATATACTATAGAATCTGGCCGACACTCGCGATCAAAAACTGCCCCAGAGCTGTCCAGGACAAGCAAGAGAAGGTCAAAGCCTATCCCAGACGCCGTAATACAGCTCAAGGAAGAAAAGGTACGGCAAACCTGTGGTGATACTAGCGGGATATCTCTAACTACGGCTGTAGGCTGGAATATTCCACGATTTTTTGAAGTTTGTGTACCCCCAGTGAGTTGCACCGAATAGCGAGTTCTTGAGCTAACGCTAGTTCCAGTTTGGACTGCACCGTCGCATGGTACGTTCAAGTGACAAATGCTATTGCCCTTTGCCTTTATTGACATGATGTATAGGAACAATGTCGAAGGACTGTAAGTTCATATTTTGGCTCATTCGACGTACCCAATAACCCACTATGTGTGCCAGGATGAACATATCACACAAACTCGTCGTACCTTCTCTTCAATCAGCATGCCTCCAATTTCTCCTTACCCACGCTGCCGGCAAACCTATCAAGGCTATGCGAATTGCTGAACTATTTGAGCACGAAGACCTGTATCGTGAGAGCAGCCGGTTCGTGTTAGATAACCCAGGTATGTATTGCCATTAATACTCAGTTGAGTTGTTGATTCTAATTCTATCCTCACAGGTGGATGGTAAGCCAAATCGAATCAAACTTGAACCCATTTAGACATCAGTTATCCAGGTCCGAGTCGGAACTGTCGACCCTTTCCCAGGAAACATTGTTGAAGCTTGAAAAGCGCCGAAACTGGTTCTTAGAGCGGGTGCTTAAGCTTGGACTTGTTCCAATTGGCAGGGACTATCAATGTGTATGTTGCTCTTATGTTCGTCAGATGTTGCCTGACGACGTAGCTACCACATAGTGTGCCACTTGTCCAGATCCAGCCATGTGCGCGCGTCTCCTTGAAGAAAAATGGAGACAAGGATACCATGCTCTGTTCAGATTTGGTACGTTTCCTCAAGTCCCTTTAAGTTGCTTTTTTCTTATTTTCCACCCCAAAGGCCCTGCCCAGCCGTCAATGGTCTTCCGATATCTGCGCTCACTCGAGGGTGTAAGTCCCCCACTCATGCTCACACATTTAGCGTGCCAAACTACCGCAAAAGCATGGGTCGCCACATGTGAGCCAAATCATATGACTTCTGATTGCCTCGGTTCGCTAATCCAAACCTTCAGTGTTTGACAGGATGTTTTCGCTTGGACTTCGGTACGTAGCCCCCTGGATCCATGTTGACCTGTCGCTTACTCTGCTCCCAGAGGATCAGCTGAAAACGCAACCCTCGGTGGGCGCGTAGCAACCGGTCAAACAGGCCCACGTCGCCACTTTTTGTTCTGTACTCTACATCCAGAAAAGGAAAAGAAGAGCAGAACCATGTCGCGCGATATCACAAGCGCGCTGGCTGGGACTAGCTCTTCTTAACTGATTGCTAAGTCTCTTCTGTGATCTTCGAAGCAATCGGCCTAGGTCTGCCCACTGTATCATAGTCGTCGAAGTCGTCATTTACTATTTATATATACATTTAATATTTGTCGCGAAGTCTGCTCAATCCCTAAGGGCACTCAATTGGAAGACAGGATATAACTCTATTGACTGAATCAATGCGGGCGTTTTTAATACATCGATCTATCCGTTGGATTATATGCAGGAGATCCACGAGAAATGGTTTTGGTAGGTAATAGCACCTTGAAACGAAGGAACGTCTATGAAAATCTAACAAAATATCAATCTACTCCTAGCTCTCTGCTGGGATCTTGCAAACCACCAATCGCTTAGCCGTGACGCCTATTACAACACAATGGTTATTAGGGTTTAAGTAACTGATAAAATGTCGTACCGTGAACATATAGACTCCCTGCATGCGTCACCCCTGTAGTCGCGAGCGATCCCAACATTGTTCCGTCTTCCTCAAAAATCTTGGCAATCATGACATGTCAGACCGTAAAACGCAATGCCTGCTCAAGCTCGTGAGATACCTTTTCAATTTTATATTTTTCTCCAAAATAACCACTATTGCCGGTGTTGGGGCTAATTTTGAGTATAGAGGATGCTGAGGGGATGTCTGGGTTCTTTACTGAGTTGGCAAGGAAGTGGAGTAGTTTGGGGAATGCTGCAGCGGTAATAGATCCATCGCTAGACAATGCTATGTTGTCCATCGGCAGTCCTAGACAGCGTATGTAGAACGATTGCTTGGAAGGTCAAGGGGATACACCTACCGACGTTGATGACCTCTGTTGGCACCAATGTCTTGTCAGCTTGCTGCTCATGAACAGTGATATACCCCCCAAAGGTGCTCGCTACCCAAACACTTCCGTCGCTAGCCTATTCAGAAAAGGGTTAATCAGTTTCCGCATTCAAAACGAAGCTTCGAACAGAAGACGTACCCGAGCAATTCCATTACTCCCATACAACTCGTCGGCTGCAATCTTGCATCCACCGTTGACGTGACAATATCCTACTGACGTAGATTTCACACCCAGTATCATATATACTTGCCTCATCTGGAGTCCATTATCAGATTGAAACAATAGAATTCGACCTGAATATATGCTCACCAGACCAACTTTCACGTGATGGTCGTTCGTGAACCAAAACTCCTCTCCATTTGGTGCTCCAAGAACGTCGTTGGGGGTCAATACCACCGACGAGTCCTCTACCGTATTGGTCCATTCAATCCAGTTTGCACCAACTCGGGTCCTGAAGATCTCGATTGCCGAATCGGCTCCGACCGTTTGAGCATCAAGAGTAACATCCAGTGGCGGTCGATGATTCACAACATAAACCCAGAGCGCGTCTGCATCTCGTTCGTCTGGTACCACGTCCATGCCGTGTACGTTTAGTCCACGTGGGTCCGGGAAGCCTCGGAGATCGAGTTTGGTAACAGTTTTTGAGTGCGGATCGTACGTGGCGATATAGTCCTGGGAAGTCTTTGCTCGTACGGCCGTTGCGTTGAGGGATTCCATTGCCGGTGTCCAGTCTACTCGAGACCATATCGAGGATGCGCAAGCGAGATACACAAGGCCGGACTTGTGGACTATAAGTTCTATTCGGCAGGTTTCAGTACGAGACCACTAAACCCAAGCCCAAAACTCACTTTCACAAGCCTCCAGGCCTATAAACCGCCAAAACAGCTTAGAAATGCTGCTATAGCTGGTGGAGTATGCCAGCTTACCTTCCACAGTCTCGCATCCTTCAGTATTTAAAGGCTGAACTGTCCTATACGCCCCGCCAAGCTCGAGCACAGGAACAACCCAAACCTTGTAGAAAATGCCGAGCGCAACAGCAGCAATCGCGAACACAGAGACTGCAGCAGAAGGCATGATTGTGGTTGCTGAAAAATCCCCTCCCCCCAATTGCCATCGCATCATACCTCTCGAGCCGGCACGTACCTGGGAACACGTGACGCTAATGATTCCTCGCTAAGCTCTGGACGTCCCGGCTCATTGGATACAGTACCTCGGCGTTGGGGCCGTGAGAGGATATTAATAGTGGCAGGTAGGTCGAAAGTAGAAATGAGCGGAATATATGGTCGTGGTGTGCTTGTTCGGCAGCCAGTTTGACGGCGCATATATGCGACTGAAACTTCAAATGAACAAATGAATGGCAGAGTACATTACTCAACAACAACTACAATCGACATAGTATAGCATATCAGCCAACCGAGAAAATGTCAGAGTCCAAAGAAAAAGAAAAAGTAAGTTATGTCCCTGCATCTAAACACTAAAACCATCCAACAACACCAACCAAAACTCCCGCCAAAACCAACCCAACACTAGCCTTAATCGCTCCAGCGCCGTTCTTTCCAGCCGACCCGGTCCCGCCTGTGGAATTACTATCATCATCAGGATCATTCGGGTCCGAACCTGTCGATCCTCCATCATTATCAGGTCCACCGTCAGCGATCAATCCAGCAGCAAGGCCCGAATCGGACAACGGCTGGTCCCAGAAGTACCAAAGCCGAGCGGGGTACTGTTGGTCCTTGGACGCGAGCCATGCAGCGTATTTGCCATCTGGGTCACCGAATTTCACTGCAATGGCTGCGATCTGTTGAAGCGATTTAGTGAGAAAAAAGTGGATGAGAGTGGGAGGGAAGATGGTACCTGTGGGAACAGTTCGCTAGCGGCTTCACCTGGACCGGGTGTGAATCCCATTGCATAGTTTGCAGCGTCCTGAATTCCGGCACCCGATGCGGCCTTGGCAGTCCATCCATCGTAACCAATGTATTCTCCAAGACGGGCGCTGGTCTACATCATCGCGTTCAATTCAATCGGTCTGAAACAAGCACAAACATGGGCTTACAATCATGGCGCAAAGGTTATACCCTCGGTAATGGTACGGATGCGTACGTGCGCTTTCTTTCGGCTGCCAAGTAAGATTTCGTTAGTAAATATCCAAATTGAGACGAACAAGACATTTCGAACCTGGTCACCATTGGCATCAATCTGTTGTCGGTAGACCCCTGTAAAGTAGTCCTGAAGCGTAGCCTTGGCCCCATCAATATCGCCCACCAAAATCTGGAGCGCCGTGAGTTGGTTGAAATAGTACGACGCATGGTTACTTTGTACCAGCCAAGTTGAGTGTTTCTTCGTGGAAAAGAGTGAGAATGCTTACTTGTCGCTCCCACGTTCAGCTAA
The DNA here is from genome assembly GCA_037042815.1 of Ceratobasidium papillatum. Classification (NCBI taxonomy): domain Eukaryota; kingdom Fungi; phylum Basidiomycota; class Agaricomycetes; order Cantharellales; family Ceratobasidiaceae; genus Ceratobasidium; species Ceratobasidium papillatum. The sequence goes on from JAYRCO010000007.1 coordinate 91,213, forward strand.
AGCCAATTCGTTTGACAACAGCCAAGGAATGTAGGATTTTGCCCAGGCGACGATGCCCGCGATATCTTGTTCGGACCAGACGTTCATCGCTCGCATGAGCAAGATACCGGATAAGGCCTTTGGCCACCAATGCATATCCAATACACCAGTCGGGCTTCCTTTCTACTCACATATCGAACATCAATACACTCCCTACTCTATTAAAAAAAGAATATCAAACGTACCTGAACACCCGGTCCTCTCAACAACTGAGAAAAGTTCAGATGTGGGTGCATAGCAGTTTCGGGATCCACAAAGAACACGTTCAATGCATGAAGAGCGGCGTTGGAGTAAAACGTGGGTGGGTTCTTGGACAAGGACTGGTTACGCGTAAGGATGAGATGGGCCAACGGCGCGTAGAGCGCAGCATCCATGAGCGCTTGGGTTGAACCTGAATCGTTTGATAGGCGATAATCTGGGTTGAATTGGCCATCGCGTCCGACGTAGGGGCATGTTACGTAGACTGTCAGATAAGGTCAGTGAGAAAAGATAAGGAGGCGAGGGAGGAAATAGTACTTTGTTCTTGAGTAAGCTCGGTGGTGTTTCCGACTTTTGAGCAGTCTGGCCAGAAGCTGGTGCGAGAATTAGTTGAGGTTTGGTAGCATTTGGTGGGTTGAGACTTACTAGGGCCGATAACTCAAGTAATCGCTGATAAACGTTTAAGCGCAATGAGCACACCAAGTCAAGTTGTTTCAGACACTTATACTCACTGTTTATCTCCCGTCGGTGGGTTCACGCTCTTGTTCATAACCGCTGCCAAGCCATCCCACCATTAGCAACGTCCCATCGAAAAAAAAAAGCACAAATGCTGCAAACGCACACCACGGTCCCTCTCTCAAAATCTCATCCGCATACTTGATAATACTCTGCTGAGCCGGCAACGTCGTCTCTGGCCAAGTCGTAGAGTTGAGCAACACGTTGGGCGGGAAGAATTCGTTGGGGTAACTGGGGAATGCTGCATGGGCGCCTGTTATCACAAGTGCTGCTGAAAGTAGCCAGCGCATTGTTGGGCGCTGTGAAAAGAACGTGTGGGTATTTGTTCGAGAGGGGGAGCAGGGGAGCAGGGAGAGGCAGAGCGCGTAAAATACAAGGCACTGTCAAGATAGGTCGAGGGTCAGGGACTATGCCCGAAATCCATGCTCGTCCTTCATGGACGATCGACAGCGCTCGATTCAGGGTGGCTTGGCTGTGGCTGTGTGATAGGGAAAGTGTAAAAGTCTGGGAGTTGTCGAGTGTGTGGGACGGATTACAGGGACGGGTAACATTCAGTGAGATATAATGTCATTTTGTGCTTGAGTTGCGCGAGTTGAGAGTTTGGGTGGTTGGGTGGGTGGCGTCAAGGTCGGCGTGCTCGGTGATGTGAGATGAATCCATGCCGTGTGTATGCTTGTGCCGAGCTGACCGTGCCATGACCTCACTGTGCGTGTTTGCACTATACCTGCTTGCATATCCTATTAGGACTTAGTTATTTTCTGAAATGTAGGAGTCAGACGTTTCGTGCATGCGTTATTGGGGTGGCGCACACTGCGTGTACCTCTCATGTTTTTAACTTGGTGCGGCAGATTCACGCTCATAGCTAATAAACCTGATCAGTAGTTTTGGTTAGAATGAAAAATGATGTAACTTTAGCTTGCATTCATCCATCATTTGAGTATAATATGATAGCGACTTCTATATGCACACGCCGAGCAAAAGTCCCTACAAGACACAGTGCACAGAAGCACACATACCGGAGGTTTATACCCACGATCACATTTCTTGGCCTGATGGTTGCTCTCATCATGTGTCATCGCCACCCGGCCGTTGTCGGTGCAACCGCAACCGATACCGACAAAGGCAACAAGGCTCGACACGTCACAAACGAGCCCGGCGCCTTAGAAGTTGCTCTATAGGACCAGCCGAACGGGTCACGCGGGGGGCGGAACATGGATGTTTGACTAAGAGAGGGAGAGAGAGCCCAGCGCCAAATGAGGTGTTGGCCAACGTCCCGAGCAGGCTGGAGGGGCTGGGAGGCTTGTGTTTGTTGATGACAGCGCGCCGACGAATACGAAACGCAAGGGCCAAACTCCGACTGCCCTCGGATGATTGATGCAATTGAACGAGGTTCTGGACGGGCCCCTGAGGCTGCGGACGAAGCGCCGGGCTTTGTCATCGCAAGGTTGGCAGATTCAGATTCTCGACGACGATGGAGGCGGCAGCAGCAGGAGCAGCCGACGAACCAGCGTGTGGCGGGTGCCACAAGACGCTCGAGTCTGCCTCGGGTGGTGTTGTCGTTGCGTTTGGCAATGCGCTCTGGCACGTCGAGTGTTTTCGGTGCGCCAAGTGCCGCACTACTGTCAGCGCTGACACGAATCTCTTGCTCCTCGCCGATGGATCGCCCGTCTGCCAGTCTTGTTCTTATTCTTGCCATGTGTGTCGTAATCCTATTCTCGACGAGGCGATCATGACGGGCGACGACTCGTACCATGCCGCGTGCTTCAAGTGTCGGTCTTGCTCCAGGCGGATCGAGGAGCTGGTGTTTGCCAAGACCAGCCAGGGCATCTACTGCATGTCTTGCCACAACGACCGTGTGGCCCGTTCCAGGCGCCACGCAGAGCAAAAGAAACGCTCTCGTACTCGTTCTCGTAAAGACGACGTGAGTTGTGTTTTTCAGATATTTTATCCGCTAATAGTCATCACCCTATGCAGTCTCATACGCCCACATCAGCCCAGTCACCCACACCCTCTCATCCATCCCGACGCCACCCAACAGAACCCACCCAAACATCTTCACCCGTCCCACTCTCCGCTGCACCTTCCCCCGCCCTCCTTTCCGCCAACTACGACCTCGGCAAACGGAGAAAAAGCTACGACGACGGCGTCCGGCCCCTAAGCTCATTTTTCTCCCTGGGCCCAGACGTATCCGCCGCGCGCTCACCCTCGACAGGCGCATCTTTTGCCGCACAGCAACAGACCATGACCAACGGCGGACTGAATATCCCGACCGCGACAACACCCACCAGCCGAGCGGATAAACGACGGTCTATTAATCCTGGGCTCGTTATGCCGACTGTTGCTCCTCGTCCGAGAGGAAATAGCGTCGGTGCGCCTCCAGACGAACGTGCTCAGCTCTCGCCTTATTCGATTGACGGGTCGCGTGCTGCGTCTCCTTTGCGGGATGTTTTCGAACCGCCTACGCGTAATGGATCGATTGATACGCGCGCCGGGTCGATTGATATGCATATTCCTGGGATGGGTCTGGACGATACTATATCGATTCTAGGGCCAAACGAAGGAGAGATCACGATGATGTTTGACGAGCCGACGTTTACGCTCGACGGGCCCTCGTTGGACGAACCAGCTTTGGCGATGATGATGGGCATGGAGGAGGAAGAGGAGGAGGCCACTGTTCCCGTGCGCGGGCCGCACGTCAATGGCAACGCCAAGGAGCGAAGTCCGAGTCCGGGTGGGCTACGTGCTACGAGTCCAGCTGGGGTCAGTCGGAGCGCGAGCCCTAGCCCGGCGAATGGGAGGAGGAGTGCGAGCCCTGCGCACCATCACCATCTTGGGAGGAGCACGAGTCCGAACGATCTTGGGATTGGGCGGAGCGCCAGTCCAAACGGACGGAGTATCAGGAGTATTAGTCCTAGCCCGGGGATAGGCCGAAGTACGAGTCCGAGCCCTGCGTCTGTGCATGATCAAAATCACGCGAACGTGAACGTGAACGGGGGCACGAGTCCCGCATCTGCACCTGCACCTGGGAGGAGCACTAGTCCGCTTGTGGTCAAGAGCGCTAGCCAGGGCGCTGCCGTGCGGAACGCGAGCCCCGCGCGGAGGGATGCGAGTCCTGCACCACCGCCGCCATCGGCGAGTCGGGTGATAGCCAAGAGCGCGAGTCAAGGTGCGACTGGGTCCAGCGTCAACGTCAACGGCGGAATTAGGCCTCCTGCAAAAGGCACCAATGGCGCCACACCTGTCAACGGAGTCAAGCCGAATCCTGCACGGTCCAAGTCTGGACCGAGAGAGAGTTTACCTCCGCCTGCTGTTCCTCCTAAAGACAAGTCTCAGGAAACTGGGACGCACCACCAGCATACGTTGTCGTATCATGCGCTTGGGGCGTTTGGAACTCCGAGTGGGAGCGGGAATGCGACGCCTTCGGGTGCGTCGGTCGTTTCGAGCACTTCAAATGTATCGGCTGCGTCTCATTCGACGTCTCGTCCTACGCATCCCCGTTCGAGCTCTTCGTCTTCGTCCTCACCTGTGATCGAGCATGCTACGGCGACTCATGGTGCGATGCAGCTCCCGCCGATGAGGTTCTCTCTGAGCGATACGGATTTTGCGGATTTGTTAAAGGGTGTGGGTGTGGATTCGAATGGGAAGCTGAGGTTGTCGTTGATTGGCCGAGGGAGTTTGGATGTGGAGCGGGAAAAGGAAAAGGAGAGGCATATGGAAAAGGAGGAGGATGCGACGTTGGGGCCTACGGTCAAGTTGGTTTCGGAGCAGGAGCAGGAGATCACGTCGACTCCCAAGGTGGTACAGGAACAGATGACGGTCAAGTTGGTGCAGGAGCAAGAACGACGACAGCCGAGTTTGGAACGGGACAGACAAAACTCGAGCAAGCAAAAGTCGAGTTCGGACTCGGAGAGACGAAGGCCGAGTACAGAGTACCGTTCGAGTGTGGATCGGACGCCTACGCCTGCGTCTGAGCCGTTTCCGCGTATATCGTCCGAGGCGCGTCCGTCTATATCGTCTGAACGTCCGTCGATCTCTGTATCTGAGAGCGCGACTGCGAGTTTCTTGGAGGAGGATGAAGACGAGTTTGGGCAGGCTGCGATGATGGCGACTCCGATTATTCGTACGACGCTCGCTCCGCCGCATGCGCCCTTTCGCGAACGGGTGGATTCGATGTCCCAGGGCGATACGATTATACGTAGGTTGAAAGAGATGGCGGATGGTGCAAACGAGCGCGGGAGTTCGAGTGTCAAGATCAATTTGGAGTTTTTGGACGCGATTGCCAAAGCTGTTGTTGGGAGTCAGGACAAGTATTCGGATTTGAAGGGGCGGTATGATGGGATAAAGGTGCGTTTCCTTTTTGTTTTGAAGATACATGCGCATGAATTCATGTTTTTTTTTTCTGATGGTGTGTAGAGGACGAGTCAACAGTTTATCGATGGGTTGTCTGTTGCGCAGAGCGAATATGACAAGGAGCTTGCTGCGCGACGGGATGCCGAAGCCGAAGTCACTCGACTGCGTGTTCAGTTGTCTGGTCAGGCTGCGCGGTTGACTGCCATGTCTGCCGAGAGTCGGATTCGGGAGGTCGCGGAGCAGCAGACGGCAGACGCGAATGCGGCGTTGAGGAATTTGTTGAGGGATGTGGCCAAGTTGCGGACGGAGAGGGATATGATTGTTGCTGAGATGGATGAGTTGGGGAAGAAGTGAGTTTTCTTGTGTCCTGGTTTTTCTTTTGGGGGTTGGGGTGTTGATTGATTTTTTTGCATATAGGTCGGGAGGGTCGCTGGAGCCTTTGGAAGTTCGGCTTGAGGGTGTACGGAAGCAGTATCGGAAGGATCTGGAGGCGCTCAAGCTTCAGCGCGAGGGGCTTGTCAAGGAGATTACTGAGCTCAAAGAGCATCGTGATATTTTCCTCGAGGAGACTACGGCTCTTAATGCGCGCAACGAGGAGCTTGCTGAGCTCAATGCGCAGATCCAGCGACAGGTCGAACAGCAGGTGACGTCCTCGCGTCCGTCTTTGCCGCGCATGGATAGTTATGGCACTGGACCTACTCAACTCAGTCTCGGCTCGTCGCTCAAGGAGTTTGGCGCCAAACCTCGTCCGTCGTTGGGTACGATTAGTGCGCCGAGTACGAGTGTTTCGTCGATGGGTACAACCATGTCTGTTATTTCGTCTGTCACGGCTACGACGAGCGGAATGTCTGTTTCCGAAGAAAAAGAGCGCGAGCGAGAGGATATTAAAGTCGCGCGTGCGGAGCCTGCGGCTGCCAAAGGAGGATTCAAGTGGCTCAAGGCCAAGACACCGTCCAAGGAGCCGAGCGTGTCCACGAGCTCTTCGATCAGTGGGAAAGCGCAGCCGGATCGACCTAGGGGTTTCAGGGAGCATAACTTTGTGCCGCAGAGCGTGTTGAGGTTTGCGAGGTGTGATCAGTGTGGGGATAAGATGTGGGGTATGCAGATGCGGTGTAGCAGTGAGTTTCTTATATATTCTACAAGTTGGGTGGGAGACTGATTCGTGTGTTGATAGATTGTCCGAATGCGTGCCATCACCGGTGTGTGTATGCTTTCAAGTCTCCGTGTCATAGTACGTCTGCGCCAGAGGAGGAGCCGGTGGTTGATATTTCCCCCTTGCGTGAGTTTCTTGATGGCTGTTGATTAGATGGAGGCTCATGACTTTTTGATTGTAGCACCAAGCATGTTCGGGCGTGATCTGGTCGAGCAGGTGCGGGCTGACGCTAAAAGCGATCCGGGGCGAATGGTGCCTATGATTGTAGACAAGTGTATACGAGCGGTTGAAGCTTCAGGTATGCGCATAAGAAGACTGGGTGATGGCGCCGAGCTAACTATGGTCTTGTAGCGATGGACTACGAGGGCATATACCGCAAGACTGGTGGGAGCTCCCAGTCCAAGGCGATCACCCAGTTGTTCGAGCGCGGCAACTACGATGCATTTGATCTCGAGGACACGGACTCGTTTAATGATATCTCGAGTGTTACATCTGTGATGAAGACGTATTTCCGGCAGCTGCCAAACCCGCTCCTTACGTTTGCGTTGCACGAAAAGTTTGTCGAGGCTGCTGGTGAGTGTGTATTTGGATCTTATGGTTCGGCGTAACTAATAGATTATTAGGTATTCGCGATATGAATGCAAAGCACGAGGCTCTGGTTAGTCTCGTGCAACAGCTCCCTGGCGAACACTACCATACTCTCAGGTATCTGATGCTGCACTTGAGTCGGTAAGTTGTGTTCTCCTTTAAGATCTCTTCGACGACTTACACTGTGGCTCTAGTATCAAAGATTGCAGCGAAGAAAATCTGATGAGCGCACGAAATATTGGTGTCGTGTTTGGTCGTGAGTTTTTTTTTCAGCACGTTTCCCCCAGATTTTCAACTAACATATTCTTAGCTACCTTGATGCGTTCCGCTGATCCTTCACGCGAGTTTGGTGACATGGCCGGCAAAGCACTCACAGTCGAGTGGCTAGTTGAAAATGCACCGGGCGTGTTCAGTGACCCACCACCCGCATGATTTCATCATTAGCTCCTATATACCCCCATCTTAGTTATTCACCTTCATCCTTCGTTTAATTATTCTCTCCCCGTCCTCACTCCTTCGTTTTCGCCTCTTTTTTTTGCAGCTACCTCTTCGCTTTTTTTGTGGTCTCACGGACTGTGGTATTTCTTGTGTCTTGGTATGGTTGTATCGGAACTGTCTCCGTTATCATGCGCACTGTTTATTTTCCCTTTCATCTTTTATGCTACAGTTTATCTTGAGCGCCGTTGTAGAGTAATAGACAGATTCGAATTATGTATTCTTTCTTGCACCGATTTGCATACTATATAAACGCCGACCCAACGGCCGGTAGATGAAAATACCGGCGACCCTGCAGGATCATTTCGCCGTCGCGTAATGGGGGTAAGCACTTGCTTTTTCACGACGACAGGTAAAATGCCCTCGGTGGCCGTTTTGTTACTCGCTGTAGCGACTGTAGTTTTTGGCGTATTTTATCAGATATGTCTTGCGCCTGTTCTCGAGGTCGGCGGCGCTTTTCGAAGTGTTGAACCCTTCAATACGAATCAATGCGAGGCTGTCGAAGGTGGGTTCCCTTCGCTTGGCATGGATGAATCTCGCTCATTGGGAGGGGTTTGAATAGAACTCAAAGCTTGTGAAAGTAAGGCACGACTTCAAGTCGGATATATAATACGACACTAATATTACGCAGAACTTGTGGTGCACCCTTCGGGTCTCGTCTATCTAGCCTGCACTCCTACACCATGGGGTCGCCTTTTATGGATGCCTGCTGCAAACAACCTTAACGCCACGGCCTTTCGAGCGAGGACTGTTCCTGACTATGTCGCGACCTACGATCCAAATACTCGTGCGGTTAACAAGTTACAAGTGCTAAACTTTGCTGATCCGCGAGGACTGAGCGTACATGGCATGGACGTCGTGCCGGATGAGAATGATTCAGACCTACTCTGGGTGTACCTTGTAAATCATCGGCCACCTTTAGATCCTAGCGTTGATGCTGCTTCGGTCGGTGCAGACTCGGCGGTTGAAATATTCAAGACACGGCTTGGTGCGAGTACGATGGAATGGGTTAACACGATGGAGGATCCGTCGATCATGGTGACGCCAAACGATGTGATGGGAGGATCGAATGGGCAAGAGTTCTGGGTCACGAACGATTCGGTGGCGAAGGTCGGCTTGGTACGTAAACGGTGACATTTGTCTAGTCGGGTATTTATGTCATGTTTTAGATCAGGATGTTCCATTTGCTATTCCGTGTAAAGGCAACTTGGGTAGCCTACTGCCACGTAAAGTCTGGCTGCAAGGTCGCTGTAGACCAACTTTACTCGGCCAATGGTATTGTTCGGGTAAGTTTTTAGACGTACCTTACCTGCACCAGCGATTTGACGAGTAATTTGTTGCAGAACACTGATGGAACGGTTTGGATCGCGGCTAGCGCTGTGGGTGGATACATCACAGTGCACGAACAGCAAGCCGACAAGACGCTCGTGCCGATAGAGGTCGTTCACGTCGGTTAGTGCATACTTGACACTGAAAAATCCTCCCTCAATACATCCATATATTCTAGGGCGCACACTTGATAATCTAGCTTTGTCTGGTGGCTCTATCATTGCTTCTGCGGCTCCCAAGCTTTTCCATTTTCTGTTCAACTCGGCACACAACCCTTCTGTCCCTTCGCCCGCTTCAGCGTACCGAATTTCAATCAATACCGGCAAGAGTTCTTATTTTGGAGAGAAATACAAAGTCGAAAAGGTACGCTGTCCTATATATCCTTGTACTCGTGGCTCGTCGTCTGATCTCTTCATAAAGCTATTCGAAGATGATGGATCTGTATTTGGGTCGGCGCCAACCACAGCTGGGATGCATGGGAATAACTTGTATTTGCACGGTATGGTTCTTTTTATTTTCCTGAATGCATTATCGAATGACTTTATCCTCCTAGGTATAATTGCTCCTCGTTTACTCGTTTGTACAATTCCAGTCTAAATGTTATGAAACGAGCATGGTGGTCCTGCACATCATTAGATGACACTTGCTCTGCACTGCGTCTATAAAAGCCTATCGGCTACAGGCTACAGAAGACACTGTTGCTAGGCTCGGCCGCCCTCTTTTGTATGCCAGTGGGCGTGTACATCGGCTACACGAGAATAGAATTGTAGAGTGGCACTATGATGGGTTGGCTCTCGCGCCCTACTCAACTGAACCAAAATAGCCAGCATAAGTGACCTCGGTGATCTGCTGTGGACTTCTCGCTATTCAGCTCTAGCCAACGGGCCAATCGCGAGCATGTCCAATAGCTCGGCAGAGCCGGGTATATGCGCTACCAAAAGCGTGGTAAAGTTGTTGTCTCCGAGAGCATTTTGATCGAGCGGAACAAATTGATCAAGCTTTCGTTTTCTCCGAGCATTTTGATCCTACCTCGCCACTGCTCCACGACAACGTCTGAAACTCAATCTCGGGTGAGCACGCGACCTCGATTAACTGTCCAGCTGCTCAAAGCTTGTATGTTACTTCCCTGTAGATCATTCGGATGAGCCACAAACGGGCACGAGGGACTGAGCGGAATATCCCGGAACTACTTGCGCAAGGTAAGTGTTGCTTTTGTGGCGACGGAATTTTGACAACCTACATAGTGACCATTGAGTCGAGCTGACAAGTAACGCCGAGACTCTCTGATGTGACTCTTCTGGGGCACTGTGGGCGGGCGGAGCCCCGCAGTACATGAGCTGGCTGGGGTACATCGTCCTTTGATCTCCCCGTCCCTCCATCGCGAATCTCTGTCTTATACCTCCGTTATTGGTGCTGAGCATAGCGGGTACCAACGTTACTTATTCAGTTGAAGATACCAAGTATGGGGTCTGATGGTGCTATAGCTCTGCATGAGCTAGAGACAGCTATGCTCAATGTTGCTGCCAGCCAGTAAGTTTAGTCTTGCTTGATAGTGTAGTTTACTCATAAGAATTTGTGATTTTAGATATTTATTCAGTGCGCCATCCCGTTTGTTATGTGCCAATTGCGCGATTGGCTAACTCCTCGTGCTAGCCGCTGGCGTGTGTGTTCTGGTGTACGACCACCTATTGACACTCGCAGAAGAGGTTAGTAGCAGTCGTGTAGGCCGAATATATAGGGACCTCATACACCTCTCGCAGGCGAAACACATATGGAACCAAAAGTGGACATTTGTCTCTTTTCTGTTTCTCGTGGTGGGTAACAGACACAAATCGTTAACTTCAAGCGTTACATTGCTAACAATTCCCCGATAGAATCGGTATATTTCCCCTGTTGTTCTTGCTATAGATGTAGGCTGTGCTCCCTTGAGATGAATACTATCTGATAGTTTTAAACTAGCTCTATGACAAAGGGGGGCGTGCATCGGTCATCTCCCATTCCTTGTAAGATTTACAATATCTGTCCTAGAAAGGATCCATGAACATATCTACATGTAGCTGCCTAAGATGGTACTATATTGAAACAGTGTGGAACATCATGTCGTTCGGGATTGTCCATGCTATTGTTGCGCTAAGAGTAAGCTCTAGCATGATGGCAGAAGCCCTAGTATAGCCCGCTAACCTGTCGACCATTAGGTGCACGCAATATGGGGGCGACCACGATGGCTCTCGTTTACGCTCTCAGCTTTGTTCTTGGTATATTCCACATCTTCTACTGCAGTAAGTACTTGTGAACCAGTGGTCAGAGCGCCTTTGACACCCTGGCTTGATCTAAGATTGCTTTGAAGTTTGTTGTTGATTTTGCTCGTGAGCATAATAACCATACAGCAACGCATATAGCTCATCATCTTATAGCCACGATTGAATTTGAGCCCGGGCTTCACGTTTGTCTCGCCCAGGTCTCTCCCTATCTGTGCGTGATTCTGTGCCTGTTACGCGGACGAATTATTTGATTCACAGTGAGCTAGATGGACGTGTTGGATCCCTTCTTTGCTATTTGAATCTTTCTTGTTTGTGCTGACGGTCCTCAAGTCCGCCGAGCATTTCAGGAAGGAGCTTAGAACACCTGTGCTTCGCGTGCTGTACCGAGATGGTAAGCTCAATGCGTGATAGATTTCTTCACGAATGAGCAATAGCTAAACAACTGCGACAGGCATGGTTCACTTCACAATCATTTGTCTTTGCAACGTGTCCAATATGATGGTATGGATATTGGGGCCACCATCGTTGGTCGCACTCGCAAAATAGTACGCCTGTGCACAGATCTTCGCTTTATAACCGTTGATAACTGACGGTCTTATTAGCTTCACATTAGCAATAGTGCCAGCTATGGGCGCGCGACTAGTCTTGAATCTCAAAGGCTCGCGTTGCTTCGATGTTGCTCCGCCGTCGCTTCCAGTAGCTTTGAGCAGCAACGAGTATGAACTCCATGCCAAAGCCACCGAGTCGCGTGGGCGTCCCATATGCACACCCAATTCTCAAGGTCAAGCCACACTGGAAAACCTGGCTCGAACAACCCAATCTCGTGTTGTTTATGGTGTACAGGGTTCAACGACAGTATCTAAATGGAACTGGGTTTGACGTGTTCTCGTTTTTATATGTAATATTGAGTGTGCATTCGGAAGTTTTTGCTAGGCGGGTATCCTGAAGATGATGTATACTATTTGGTCTATGTGTTGGTTTGATAAAATAAATTCGCATCCAACGTGCACACCTCGAGTCAAAAATACAAAATGTTCCTAAGCTTTCTCGCTTTCAGACACCTCTAAATCCTTTTGAATTTCCTCCTGAGGTTCCTTTGTTGGGATCGATGGAGCATTCAACGTGTTTGCCCACCCAATCCAACATTTGCGTGGGACCTTGGGGCCACGGATCAACCAAAGGATGAGCTGGATCCCGTGAAAACCGAGTGCAAGTGCGCCACTGCCTCGCCATCCGTGTTGTAAATAAACTCGGGTCCCTACCGATGTCCCCATTACCTGCCCCTGCGAAAGGTTTATATTGATTTTCCAGATTTGGTTTACGAGACAAACATACCAAGAACACCTGTTTAAGACATTTTATGTATCAGATATAAAGCATTGTTGGCACTGGAAGGTCTTACCGAAATAATAAATACAGCATTCATCCGAGCGCGTGCGAGTGGCTCAATACTACAGATAGGACTGCGGTCACTTTCATGTCAGACCCAAACGTGAACAATTCTTACGCATACACCCGGCTGGAATTAGAAACTTGGTTCATCTGCGAGCCAACATCCAAACCTGCACACAAGCGGCAGTTAGATAGCATCGGGGCGCGAAGATAAACACCTGTACCCACCGAAGCAGACAATCACAACCGCCGCTATATGCAAACCCGCCGCCCCAGTAAAAATAGATTGGAATACAACGCCAACGGCAATCGAAATCCCGGTTGTCGTCCAGCCACTGAGCTTGTCAACAAAGCGGCCAACTAGAGGAGCCGTCATCACGCCCAGTGCCCCAATCAAGCCAAATAGTCCAATTTGAAGTCTAGGGGATAGGGGTTGACGTGAGCTCATATATACACCAACTAAACAACTGACGTAGAGAAGTGATATGGCGCATCTGTCAAAAGGAAGGTGAGGTTGACCCAAAAGTTGACAAAGATTGCAGAGGAGAGAAACCCGATCAAGCAACATTGAATCAGAGTTGGCTCGGTAATGGCATAACGGCCCATCGTGTACAATATTCCGAAATAGGATAGCCCAGTCTTTTTCGCAGGATAGTCTGGGACAACCAACCACATAGCAAGAACGTTCGCAAACTGCATCCCACACGAGATCCAGTAAATGACTCTCCAAGTCGCAAATTCAGCTATGATCCCAGATAGTACGCGAGCGAAGAGTATTCCGAGCAAAAGCCCTGAGAGCACAATAGATATTGCTGACGCACGGCGCTCTGGAGGTGCCAAATCAGCAGCCAAAGGGATCATAATTTGAGGCACAACTGTGACAATTCCCATCACGTATGAGAGCCCGGCAAAGATTTTATCAGTAGGTGAGAATGCGAGTCCCAGAGTCAAAGCGCCAATAAGACATCCCAGTAAGAGCAAAAGCTGGCGCCGCCGGACTAGATCTCCAAGTGGGCTTATTAGTAGTAGCCCAGTCGCGTATCTAGAATTGTAAACCCCCGATGAGGTCAATTCGTTGAAGTAGGCATGGGAGGTGTACATACCCAGCTTGCGTGAGGGTGGGGATAATCGTTACTTGCTTGTTTGAAACGTTGAAGGATTCTGCAAGTCGAACTATGTAGTAGTGGTTTTAGTTTAGTCTCTTTGCTGAGAGTATTTCCACGTACCAAGAATAGGTTGACAAAAGTACAAATTGCCAACAGCTGTGTACATTGTCGTTCCGTAAGTTAAACCGCTTCACCCCTGAATGGGATGAACTTGCTTAAAGTACTTGCTAGTCCAAAGAAAATGTTGAGTCCTAGCCCAAAGTGAAACGGCCTGTTTACGTCGTATCGTAAACGACGGGGTATTGGTATAAACCCAAAGTCAAATTTTCTGATCGGGTCGCTGGCTAACGATGCATCTGTTTGAGAAACAATAGGTATGTCGGCGTCCTTGGCTAACGTCTCGACCCGTTTTGAAGGTTCGGCGATGTCTGTAGCGTAGCGTTGAATGCAGACAAAGCACAACAAGATGAATAGTACTCACTCGACATCCTTTTACTGTTTCCAGCTGTAGTTTCTCGGAGCTGTTATATCAACCCAATGGCGAAAGCTGCTCCACGATGCTATATTCAATTATATCGCAAGAGAGAAGAAATCTGGGTTAGTGCCTTGTTCAACTCGCGGCCCAAAGTCTCACTCACTGCAAATAGCCTAGCTCCTGAAGGTTAGGTTAGTGGGTATTTAGTTGTGTCTTGAAGCGCTGGAAATGTACTTGGAGTTGGCTTTGCTCACCGAATATGTAACTACCTGAAGTGAGTCAGCGAATTATTCATTAGACTTCACCAGAAAATGACTCCGCATGCTTGCCTTGATTTTGGTGAAGGGTTTTTATCACCAAGGTGGCCAAGTCATGCAGTGCAAGCAAAGACATGACGAGGCGGCTTCTCCTGGCTATAATTATGAGGGCACCCACGCGGAGATGCTGACAAAATTGGTCAAAGCCTTCAACTCCCCACATCGCGATCGGCAGCCTCGAGCCAAAGCGCCGTCGGCACAATTTCTAATTCACCGATCCAACCCGCAACAAATGAGTCAAAGATCTCACTGAACAAGCATGTCGAGGATGATTCGATACTCTACTATATAGACCAAAATTCTGAGATACTCTCTTAAGAGGCAATATATACGGCATGAGAGGCACACTGAGCATATAGAAAAATTAGGCACTGCCACTGTGTACAAATACGAACCACAAACCCGGATTCAAATATTTTGGCGACTGCACCACTACCTAGCCTCTCACTAACTATTGTCCTCTTCGGAGTGACATATACAAAAATTGGAACGATACAGAGAAGATTAGCATGGCCCCTGCACAAGGATGACACGCTAGTTCAGAGTGGACGGTCTACGGACCGCAATATTTATTTTATTCTCCCTCGTTTATGCTCTTTTAAACCACGATACCACTCGCGTTCCCTTACCTCTTGTCGCGGAGTCATGTGTACTGGCCGTTTCGCACTTCTTCGCTCTACTTCACCTTATTCTCCACCTCGGCTCATGTTTATCAACGACGTTCCAAGCGAACACATCTCGTCGTACTTTATGCCCTCCCCCTGAATCTGATTTCTTCATAAGCAACGGCTACTTATATGCAGGGAGGCCACCCGCTTGACAGCCAGACTTACATATGATGAACACCCAAGTGGAGTTGACAAAAGTCAAGGGGAGTCAGATGTACACATGGAATCATTGGACCTCTTCGAATGCTCAAGGCAAGTTAGCAGAAGCCACGCTAAACTGATAGTTACACCTTGACGCAGACACAAGTATTATATACTAATTCTCCCTATTCTACTTTGTTCCATGCTCACTTGGTTCGTGTCCGCCATAGATGCTTTGACGTAAACACACATAAACAAGTCCCGACGCTCATCATTTCCCACCGAGCTCTATTTTCTACGTCAGAACGGCCATCCTCGGTGACGTCGCCCATCTGACCTTCGGATCCATCCTGTTATGGCTGCCCGAGTCGGAGTCGGTGATGCGTAGGAGA
>JAYRCO010000070.1:0-55771 GCA_037042815.1 Ceratobasidium papillatum
GCTAGTCCACGTAAAGTGGCGATGAATATGCTGCGCTCTGGCTCCAACCCTCGCGCCGAAACGAGCAAGCGAAGGGGATCTGAACTACGCGTGTCTAGCTCCCCAGCGTTGTCAGCATCCGCGAGGCAGCATAACTCTAGGAACAGCGCAACAGAAACTTCGTCTGGATCTCAGCATGTTCACAAGATCGAGTCTGCATCGATGCCGTCAAGTATGATCGACACGTTTGACTGGGAGAAGTCGCCGTTGGGCCCGAAGTCATCGTGGCCAGGGGTTCTCACCACTATGGTCAGGTACTTGCTGGATGTACCTATACCTGTGAGTTTGTATTAAGCTCAACCAGTTCAACTAATTTTAGTGCTTTGTAGAGCGCGATGTTCTGGGGATGGCCGCAGTAAGTCAACATCTTGATGAGCGCCAGCAAATGCTTATTGTTTCTTAGCCCTGTATGGATCTATAACGACCCCTACGTTCCGATAATGGGTAACAAACATCCGCACGCATTTGGGCAACTGGCATCCATCGCGGTGGGTGTAAGCGATGAGGATTTCAACAATGCTGATAAATTTTTGCAGTTGGGCGAATTTTGGGATATGTTAGTTCCATTAACTGTACTTGGTCGTCAAGGGACACCCGTGTCCAAAACAGATGGTACGTTGGCAAAATGCTGGGCCTGACAATTAGCCGACCTTGGTCCCAGATATGCTATTCTTCAACACTCTGACGGAGCTTCATCTCCCCGAGGAGTCTTATCAGTATGTCACTTTCTGATACCTTTGTAACATCGAGATACGTCGACTGAGTTGGAACTCTCTGTTTGGCGTTTTGCATCAGCTCTTGGCATTGGGCACCGGTCTATCAAGAGGATGGGTCTGTCGGGGGCTTTTTTGGTAGTACATACGAAACGACGCAGAAGGTGATTGCGGAGCGACGACTAGCAGGGATGTCCGAACTGTCTGTCAGTTTAGCGAATGCTCGGGACCGAAAAGAGTACACCGAGCGGACATTAGCTGTTTTAGAGAAGAACCCTCTAGAGTGAGAAGATCTTAATCCAACAAGTTGTATTATTGACAACCAACAGCATTCCGTTTGTTGCGATGTACTGGTGCGACGTAGAAAACGTACAAATCGAATCTTCAGACTCCAAACGGCTGCTTGCTGCAGACTACTTGCGACCATTTTTCTCTATGGCACCCATGAGTGCTACTTTTACGCTCGCTGGATCCATCGGAATCCCCGAAGGACATCCAGCTGGCCAGAAAACCATCAAATACACGCTCGATCCCACAACATATCAGCCTCTTCCCGTACCAACAGAGTCCAGTCTGGACCTAGCTTCACCCGCGCTATCCGAGAATACGCTGCGCGTTCAAACACGTATGCGACCAGCGGGCCCTGGCCATAGTGACTCCGATACTTCACGCGGTTCTCAAGTTCCTCCAGTAGGCCTAGAGCTCGCGAGCGTGTTTGCGTCTGGTCATATCGAACTCGTCAACTCCTTACCTGCACACTTTGAATCTGGGCTCAACAATCGCGGATTTGGCGATACCCCGAGGTCAGGGTTCTTGCTACCTGTTATTGCCAACAACGGCCAGGCTTCGACGAGAGGGGAGAAACCCCTCCCACAGGCAGTGATCCTGGTCGGCCAGAACACTCGTCGCTCCTATGATGCTGACTACGCTGCCTGGATGGAAGACGTGTGCGCGGGCTTGGGTAATCAGCTGACGCTGATGCTGCAAAGGGAGGCCGATGCAAGGATGATAGAAGAGAGAGAGAAAATGGACAAGGCGAAAACGCTATTCTTCACGAACACATCCCATGGTACGTCGGCCTGATTCTGGAATTTGGTGAACTGGGAGACTAAAATCGTACTAATCGGCGTTGAAAAGAGCTTCGAACACCTCTGACCTTGATCCAAGCACCACTAGAGCAGCTACTGTCGTCGCCAACTCTCCCTGAATCTCTGCGCTTCAAAGCGCAACTTGCCATGCGAAATGCCACTCGTCTGAGGAAGCTTGTAGACGTGCGTTTAGTTTTACAACTGCCGCTTAATCAACACGCTCTGACACCACTCCGTAAAGTCTGTATTAGACATCAGCAAACTCGAGGCCGGCCGATTGCGAGGTGCATTCCGTCCAGTCGATCTTGGCCGGGTCACATCCGACCTCGCGGCTTTGTTTCGAAGCATGGCAGAACAGAAGGGGCTCGAGTTGGAAGTAGTCAATGAGAACCGTAGTGCACCGTTGGTTTATGTCGACGTTGGTAAGTTTCTGTCTACGTTTGTCCAGGTGTAGCTCAGAATTATAATCAATTATGTAGACCTCTGGGAGAAGATCATATGCAACTTGTAAGCAGATGAGATACATCACAGCAGTCTGCTAACGGAACCACAACAGATTATCTAATGCCTTCAAGTATACGATACAGGGGAAAATTACTGTTCAGGTCACATACGATGCAGCCTCTGCATACGTGCAGGTCAAAGATACTGGTATGTACTTACATATCTATTCGCTATTCTTGATTCTCCACCACTGATAAACGCAACGTGCAGGTGTCGGAATTGCAAAGGAATACTTGAACCACGTATTCGAAAGGTTTCATCGAGCCGCCAACAATGTATGCTGAGGCATCTCGTTTCCTCGTCATACTAAGTTAACATTGGCACTAGATCGCGGAGGGTACTGGTATCGGTCTCTCCCTAACAAAGGCCGGTATTCCGACTGTCTTATTGCGAGTATTCGGCTTAAATTTATTTATATAGGAGTTGGTAACTCTTCACGGAGGAGAGCTGTCCGTTACTTCTCGCTCAAACCAGGACTATCCCAATGATTCTGGGAGCGTGTTTACAGTAAAAATTCCACTAAGCCGTAACCATCTTCCAGAAGGCCTTATTAACGACACCCACGAGTATGAAACACGAGGTATGTCTGCTAATGAGATGGAGTAGTGAGCACGGTTTGTTTGTCATTTTCGAACTGATGATTGACTATTGGGCTGTTAGCTGGATGGGGGTAGAGGCAGGGCAAGCGACTGCGTCTTTAGCATCTACCGACGATGAGGGAGAAAGCGCGGCCTCTTCAACGTTATTTTTCCAAAAGGACGATACGATCCTGGTAGTGGACGATGTGAGTCATTTTGTCTTGCTTGTCTCAGAAGGCCCCACCAACACTGGTATATAGAACGAAGATATGCGAAGCTACGTTCGCAAGATCTTCTCTCCTTATCTCACCGCTGGAACTCTTAGCCAAGCTGCGAGAGGAGAAGAAGACGAGACTCGTGCCAGTGATCTTTGTCACTGCATCTGATGATGGTTTGCTAGGTCATCTTGGTGCTAAATGTCCTACTAAAATGAACTGTGCGAGCAGATAATTTGATCAGTGGAAAGGTGGAAGGAGTGGTTGATTGTGTCACCAAGCCGTTCCGGGTTAGAGACTTACTGGCTCGAGTACATCTTCAAGTGCAACTTGGCAAGCGAAGAATCAGTCTAGAGGAGGAGTTTGACATTCGATCACGCGAACTACAGGTCCTCACAGACTTATCTCCGGTAAGTCATTGTTTTGACTCAACCATGTAGTACTTCTTCTTATGCTTACTTGCATGGGTTAGGTTGGAATCTTCCGAACAAATGTGGCGGGCCAGTAAGTCGAAGTACTGCCGATAAGATCCTAAACATAAAATAACTATCTTATTCGCAGACTGACCTATGTTAACCCTACATGGTATCAGGTAACGAATTTCCCGGCCGGAACAGATCGAGATGAATGGCTCGAACAGTACGTTAGTTCCAGGACACGCATCACATTCCTTGCTGAGTTACAACAAGCGTACATCCCGCGAGCGCACAGGATGCAGTGCATTGGTGGCGCAATTGCTTCAAGGACCACAAGATGGCAAGTTTGGTGAGCCAAGACATGAGGGTCATGCACATCGAGTTTGCCTAATCAGGCTTGTGCTAACAGCGGATACGTTGGAAATCTGATAACTGGACACATGCATGCATATCGCCGATGTTTGCGCCTGACGAGACGTTCGCTGGCACATTCGGTACACTTACAGATGTCACTGATCAACACCAAGCTGAAGAAACGCGAATCGTACTTGCCGAGGAGAAGGAACACATTGCGGCCCTGAAGGCAAAAGACGCAGAAGAACAGCGTCTACTTGAAGTCGAACGGCGGCGGGCTCAAGGCTAGTAATTCTATGATGGCCTCTAGACTAAGTGTTGAATCTTTGAATGCCTAGAGCTCCTGATTGACGTCACATCCCACGAGCTGAGGTGAATCATAAAGCTGCTTCTCGTGACTATGGAACTAATGTATCATTGCTGACAGGCAACCCGTGTCGGCCATTATTCAGAACGCGGTACGCTCTTCTTTGTCCCTTCACATGCATATGCTTAACTCCTCAACAGGAGGTAGTTCGTATAAATATGAAAGCAATGCGGGATCTCTTGCAAGACTGTCACCGAAAAAACGCGAGCTATGTGCCGACAGAACGAGTACTTGTGGAGCTGGAAGAGGACTTGCAAGCGATGGAGAGCATCACACAGTGAGTTCGCGATCGGGTGATTGTATGCAGTTTGAACTCAAAGATGCATAGGTGCGGGCTAGCTCAAGGTAAATACCAGACGCACCTCCCATATTGATATACTCATAAAGCACAACTAAACCTTAGCTCGCATTGCCAACGATGTGCTAAGCCTATCAAGAATACAACTCGACGTGAGAGTTATTCGTTTGGGGAGTCATTTGTACTGACGCCTCGTGCAGGTTCTTCCCATCATTCCTACGGAGTTCGATATACGACGAGAGACTGGCCAGATCCTGATGGTGTTTCGCAACGAACTCATGTCGTCAGTGCCAGCTACGCCTTTCTATCGATCACAGCATTTACCCTAGCTATCCTCTTACAGCAAAGACATCAACTTCACGCTCAACCTAGGTCTAGGAGCTGATTTGCTTGGGTGCAAAACCGTCAACACGGATCGGAGTCGTTTCGCGCAGATCATCACCAACGTGAGTGCTAACATAACAATATGTACAGAATCGCTAAACACACTCTGCAGCTCATGTCCAACGCCATCCGATTCACGGATATGAATGCCGATACAAGGGAGATTCAAGTCACCCTAGAGATAGCGCTCAATCCTCCTATTGACGACACTTGCGCTCCTCCTCCTATCTTACCTAGACCAACTACCATTGGTCACTCGGAAGATCCTGACTCGAATCACACTCCGGTGTATATCTATGTTTCTGTGAAGGACTCCGGTCCCGGCCTGACAAAAGAGGACCTCACGCTGCTGTTCCAAAGGTAAATCTGACACCTACACACCATCCGCGGCCTATTTATTTCTTGTATGCGCCAGATTCCAGCAAGGATCAGTGAGCGTCTCGGTGATTCAGATCCAGTTCAATTCTGACGAGGAACCTGTAGAATGCGCACCATGTCTTCGGCGGATCCGGCCTCGGCTTGTTCGTATGTAGACAGTTGTGCGGTATGTTTCTCTTCATAATCATGATCATACAAATCTGACGTTGACATGTTGAAGGTCTGATGGGCGGTCGAATCGAAGTCAAAAGTGAAGATGGCAAGTTATACTATTACCCTTGCGATGTAAAGCCACCTAACATGACTCCACAGGCAAAGGCGCCATGTTCCGATTTTTTATTCAGGGCTCCCTGCCAGACGCTGGACGAACGGTTCAAGAACCACTGGCTGCTGCTAGATTGAGAAGGTCGGTCTCGGTCCACTCCAGGACAAGTGGAGTATCCAAAGGTTCTGAGGGCTCAGGATCGCGTCCTTTGCTCGAAACACCGAACCTTCGGCTCCATCGTCCCTTGTATATACTGATCACAGAGGACAACAAGATCAACAGGGTATGTAATTGTTTTTTTTGGGTTGTAATCTAATGCTAACCTCGGGCACTTCAGACTATCCTAGCGTAGGCATACTACTCGCTCCCAAATCATGAACGTAGCTAACTTATAACTCAGTCGTCAAATGAAGCACGCCGGATTCACGTGCTTGCTCGCCTCTAATGGTCTAGAGGCCGTGCATGCAATTGAGTCCGCCGATGCAGAAGAGAGTGGCCGGGCTGTTCCTGGCGTGTTTGATGTTGTGTTGGTAAGTCAGGCGCATACAGCTGAAGATAACATATTGACCTGTTGACCGGTTAGATGGATTTGGAAATGCCAGTCATGTATACCTTGCCTGCTTTCTGTCTGAGAAATCTTCTCACTGATAGTGTTATTCAGGGACGGATTCAGTGCAATGCGCGAGATTCGAAAGAGGGAGCTCAGCGGGTCTTTCAAGACGCGAAACTTCATCATCGCGCTGACGGGAAATGCGCGCTTAGAGCAGGTAGAGGCAGCACGGGATGCGGGCGCGGACGATGTAATCATCAAGGTAAGCTAATGTGTGTCTAACCTCCGAGCACGAGTTAAATTTTCTCTAGCCGTACGAAATAGAGTCGCTGATAGACAAGATGCGAGCTGGACACGAGCTACCAAGTACAAATGCAAGTACATAGCAGATCAGATTTTTGGCTTTTAGGTCACCTAATGCGTGGTGTTGCAATTATGAAACTCTCTTTTCGTGTTTATTTTGATGATTGTATACATGTTTTCTTACCATTCATCTTATTCGTGGCTTTGATTTAGGGTTTTAGACAAATACGCGTGTTTTCGGTCTATCAATTAAACATCTCATAGCCTCACATCTGCCCTCAAATCTAGGTCTATAATGTATTCAGCAAAAATGTGCGAGAGTGGGACGCAGCCTGCGGAGGAAGCACTCTCGGTACTCGGCCGCAGAAGAAGGCCCGACGGGACACGTGACCCCTTGGCCTCGTCTAGAGGCCCACCACGAGTGTGCGCGTATGAGCGCCCTCGTGGTCTTTTCTTTTTCCCACCTCCCACCCTCGCTCTCACTTTAAGAGACGTTCAAGCGCGCTACCGAGCCTAGTGCCGCCTGGATTGTTATCGTTGGGGTGATCCCCGCGGTCGCAGTCTGGGCGGCCCGGCCATCCTGTCGGCCCGCCTCTGGCGGTCCGACTATCCCAGCCCACCGCGAAAGCTGGGCTCGGTACGCATATACCCGGTCTCGGGACCGTGGGCCTGCCGCAAAGGTCGAGTATAAGCTCAAGCTGGAGGATAAAGGCGAAGACTCAAAAGAAAGTTTGCAATCCGATCACCTTGCTCGTCGAGGTCACTTCCCCCCCAATATGCAGGGTTCTCTCAGGGAAACACGAAGGGTCCTCCCATTCAGTAGACCCTATAATTAGTCAGCCTGTTTCGAACGTCTGTTTCGCTCTCGATCTCTCCACCACAACCTGCTTCTGAGTTGGTATGCCACGACATCATCGTAAGATGAAACCAGGCAACCTCGTCCAAACTGATATACAGCTAAATTCTAATTGACATAGCTTTACCTAGCTCGAACTGTCCTGTCTTCGTCCCTGTGGTGATTCAAAGGGATCGACGCAATGAGGATCAACTTGAACCGAAGACGGCGAATCATTCCTCGGCTGTGATTGTGTGACATGGCTATGTGCACACCACAAATTATATTATCTTTGATTCACGTTCTGCAGTATTCTCCCCCAATATTAACCACGTTGTTTCAGGCTCTGATGACAACACTGTGCGAATTTGGGACATCGATACATGCGTCAAACCAGACACCTCTACTCGGCGCTTGCTTCCAGGTATGTTCATCTCATCATCTCATCAACTCTTCTGCTCCATATTAAGGCGGCTCGCTAATCCACACTTCCAGGTACAAAATTTCCCTGATATCTGATTGCTCCGAGTCACGATTCGTGTCGACTAGTGCTATACTGGCACAACATGTGAATCGAGATGGATGGACAACGACAAATGACGGCGGGCTGCATTGTTGGTTACCGACAGAGCTACGACGCATTGATCACTCCACAACATGCATATCTAAAGCAGCTCTACGAGGCAGGGTGATCATAGACTTCACAGATTTTGTACATGGTCATGAATGGGCTGCAGTTGCTCGCCTATAGTTGCAGTTTGTACAACCAAAAACATGGCATGCTGTATTTCGTAATTATATACTTACACAATACTAAAACAGTAGAATTTAACCACAGTTGCTTCTCTAAATATACACAGGCAAATCGCTTCGATCTCTCAGCGAATACTATGATAAATCAGCACGCAAAGGGTGCATCTGAAAGTCTCATAGTAGCCCAATGCCCCTTAAACTAGGACCCATGAAGTACTCATTATGCTTCCGGTCCTACAGCACGTATATGAAATCTTCGTTCTGCAAGTCCGTCAAGTCATTGAACGCCTGGTCATTTAGCCTGCGCTTCACAACTTCCTCCCCTTCCACAGCGTTGTTCTTCTCGGCAGCTGCGCGTGCAGCCTTGGAATCTTCGAGCGACGCATCGATAACGATTGCCTTTTTGCCAGCACGTCGTCTAGCGGCAGCGTGTTGTTTATTCTTGAACGAGAGGTAAAGCGCCATCGTCCTGAAATTGGTTGTATGCGTGTTAATGGGAGAGCAACGAGAGCGACATTGTTTGCTTACGGAGTCAAGATGGCGAGAGCAGACCAACATGCAATACTGGATGGTGTATTATTATAGAGTAGTTGATATAGAATTTGGATTACGCACTTGGAGATCAGCCCACGATGGTAGTAAGGAGCATCGACTGTCCTATACATTAGAGGCCCTACGATCTAGATTCAGACGAATTGTTGAGCGCCCACAAACACTTTCATAGTATCAAAAGCTTACGTTTCCTGCACATTGGGCGACATAGACAATACCTGGAGTGGTTTGGATAGGTGAGATTATGCGAAAGGCCGGCTACCAAAGAATTAAACGTACCCGTGGTGCAAGTCTTTTTCGTATGCCCTGCCGTGTTCTGAGATACCCAACTGTTGATCATCGGTTGGATCCCAGTGAAGAACGATAACTAAGTCAACCTTTAGTCAATACTCGCTCGTACTCTCAACTTATTGTTCAAACCCACTACATAATAACACCCCAGAAGCTTATTGCTCAACGACGCATCCCGTCCCATCATATACAAAGCCGACGCGCCGGCGATGGGAGGTAAAGTTAGGAGAAAGAGTATGGGCGACTTGAGCTTGTACTTCGTAGCAAGGGCAGCCGATCCCAGTGTGACGACGACTTGCATCGCGCCAAATGGAATCTGTGGAAGATGATGAATAAGGGATGATCGCTGTTATTATAGCTTCGAGGCTCACATTGAACAAAACTATTTATTAGCGAAGTCTTAGATTAGTTCTGCTAGCTAAAAGAATGAAAAGTTTGCGTACTCGTGTGGAACTGGAACAACTGTTAGCTAGGTGTATGCTATTGATAAGATTAAAAACATACCTGGCTAAAGCCAAACCCTTTAATAATGAGCGGTCCGAATGTGCTGATACCTCCAGACGGAAGGCTAAACCCCCAAAATAAGTACGACTAGCTCAATAAAGAAACGGATTGCACTTACGCGCAGGCAAACTGGATGACGAACCACATGTACGTCTTTGGGTCTGTCAAGACCTCACGTACTTGGCTCCACTCCCATGTTTTCGATTCCGTGCCTGATTTCGGAAACCGTCGTAAGGTTATAGCCAGATAATACAGAGAGGGGGATGATATACCTTGATTATTTGCTCGCAATCGTTCAATTGCGACAACTTTCTCCTCACGGGAAAGGAACTTGGCTGTTGACGGAGAATCAGGTAGGACAAAGCTATCGCTCAATTAGAACAGTCTTTTTGTGTGGTATAGGAGGTTCTGCTTACTAGACGATTGGCGACAAGACAAGAGTCAAAAGACCAACAAACTATGAACTTTGTAATGAGCTTTCGAACACTTGTGAAATTCTAGGACATACCAAGAAGATTGTCTACGTGAAAACAGTTAACAGAGTAGTCTTTGCCAAGTGCATAATCAAGACGTACCTGATACGGCCTCAACGAGCCACTGATATGGCCGATTCCAAACGCGAGCAGCGATCCAATCTGCGAACAATCAACAAGAGATCCATAACTACATTGACATTTGAACTTACCATTGAGGTAACTCCGTTCATTGCCTGCCAGTAACTCAGCCGCATAGTCTGTTCACGACGACGCCACCACTAAATTGAAATCCGGTGAGTTTTTGGGCTGTATGCCGAAGAATATTACGGCCTACCATCTGAGTGATTGTAATAAAACTCGGAGCTAACATATAAAGTCATTAGAACTAATTCGTTCTAATGTTTAAAAAGTGACTTACCAACTGTCGCCTCAAAAATACCCAAAAGGAACCTCGTAGCAAGTAAGCCACTAAAGTTGTGCGCAGCGGACGTGCATGCAACAACAACGCCCCACGAGAATATATTGACGAATACTTAGTAGCCCCAGGTATGTCAAAATTATTCGCCATGAAAGTAGGAGCAAGAAGGCGTACGGTATTTTCCAACTGGAAGCCTAACTAGCAAATACGACGAGACAGGTTGCCATACGAGCTGTGCAACGTATACGATTGACCCCAACCAGCTATATTGAGTCCCGACAAGGTGTGTGTCGGACACGATACCAAAGACGGAGGCGTAAGCCAGTGAGGATCTAGATACAAAACGATCAGCGCGTGCTCGTTCAAATGAAACCGAGAACTTACTTGTCGAGTTGTTGAAGGAAATATACCATCAACATGACCTATTCATGACATGTCTAGTTAATATTCCATCGAAACTAGGGTAGACGATCTAGGCTCACCGGAATTAGCCACTTGTCAACCTTGCGCAATACTGCGGCGTCCTGCTCAGGAGTGATCTCCACAGACGTTTCGGATGATCCAAGGATGGCCAACGCCGCATCTCCATGAGCTTTTGAAGTGCCTTGAGTTGGAGGAGCGTGTTCAATCTCTTCGACTTGCTCTTTCGTTTCCGCAATAGATTCAACAGAGTGCCTTGAAGTCATAGTAGAGTTGTGGGGGAGCGGAGTGAGAGTGGGGGTGGGGTAACGAACTCGGTTGCCCCGCACAAGGATCGAGATGGGGTTCCACAGCTGAGGCTGGGGAAGTTATGGAGCTATTTGTATCTTCTGTGCTTATACAAATGCGCTGAGATTTGTCCTAAGCGCAGGCATTCGGACCGATGACCGGACTGCCCAGAACAAGAGGGTGCGCAAGTGCCACAACTACAACGCGCATGTAGAGTAATTTCGCCGACCCGGGAGGAATTTGACGCTTAGAACCGGTAGCTCCTAGCCGAGTGGTTCTATACCATGTTAGGCTCGTGGTGGACCAAAGTGGAAGGATGTGATGTTAAATGACGTCAGCAGCATCCCAGCGCTTACCGTTGGACAAACAACTTGCAACTAACCACCACCACCGCGAGAAATATTGTTTTCCTTTTGATTTTACACCAAGTTCGAAATGCCGAAGTCCGTGTTCGAAGCTGCAGGGAAATCACCGATGAATGGTGGTATCGGGCGATTGGTCCGCGCCACTTGCTCCATATAGCGATCAGATCAAGAAAATCCGGACCGCTCGTCCCGTTTCGAGTCCAACAAAACCGTCTCTGTGCCTCGAAATAACATCTGCACCCACATCTCGTGTGCCTCCTGTCATGTCTAACTCCAAACCTCTGGGCGGGCGCGTGGCCCTTGTCGGTACCGGCTCGCGTGCTGCGATGTTTGTTCGTGGAATCGTCGCTCGTCCACAGTCTCAAGTTGTAGCCATATGCGAACCAAATTCTGTTCGCGCCGAGTACTACAACGAGCTGTTGGTTGGACTCGGAGCACCAAAAGTGCCCATATACTCTCCTGACGGATTCAAGGAGATGCTATCCAAGGAGAAAGTAGAGACTCTGGTCGTCACTTGCGTTGACGCTCTGCACGATGTGTACATTATACCTGCTCTCGAGGCTGGAGGTACGTAAGACCTGCATCTTCATCTTAAGCATACTCTGAATGCCAAACCTTTCAGTTCGAGTCTTGACCGAGAAACCAATGACGACCGACGTCGATAAATGTCGAAGGATTCTAGAAACTGTCCAACGCACCGGACAACACCTGACTGTCACTTTTAACTATCGGTAAGTTACCCAACATGCTCCTCGATCAAGCTTCTCACAGCATCACAGGTACAACCCAGTTCACGAACTCGTTAAACAATCTATCGCAGCAGGCAAGATCGGCAAAGGTAAACTACACCATTTGTATTAGTAACCATAATTTCATTCCGCTTCTAGTGCTTTCTGTCCACTTTGAATGGCTCCTCGACACAGTTCACGGTGCAGACTACTTTCGCCGATGGCACCGCCAAAAAACCAACTCGGGCGGACTTATGGTCCACAAATCCGGACACCACTTTGACCTCGTAAACTGGTGGCTTGACGCTCGTCCTGTCACAGTTGCAGGCATGGGCCGCCTTGCGTTCTACGGAGACAAGGCCGGTAAAGAGTACGGCTGGGCCAAGGACTACGCCCGAGCGCGAGGACAGGAGGCGGCAAAGGACGACCCATTTGCGATACAGTTAGAGGAAGACGAGACATTGAAGAGAATATATGCTGATGCTGAGGTTGAAGATGGCTACCACCGGGATCAAAACGTGTGTCTGGTTTGTTATTTCTATTCAAATCGTATTGATGCACCGGCATTTATAGGTATTTGCGCCTGGCATCGGTATTGAAGATGACATGTCAGTACTTGTCCAATATAATACCGGCGCGACCTTGTCCTATCATCTGGTACGCTTATTTTCGATTGATCCAAACTTCTACTGACTACCAACTCATCCAGACTGCATATTCACCCTGGGAGGTAGATCCTACCATGTCTTATCTGACACCAAGCCACTCACTTTCTTCCTAACAGGGCTACCGCGTAATGTTTAACGGCTCGCACGGGCGGCTCGAGCTTGAGGTAGTCGAATCTACCCATCGTACACCTTCGGATCCTCAACTCACTGGTGGACAAATCCACGGTACCGCTGCACTTCCTAACGCCGGACACGCGAGCGTCAAAATCCAACGGTTATGGGAACCGCCACAAGTTATTCCCGTAGAATACGAACATGGAGACCACGGAGGAGGGGACAAGCGGATGCTGAACGTCTTGTTTGGGCCGCTCGAGGGGGACGTAGCTGATAGCGGAGATGCGGCCAAGCAGAGTGCAGATGAGAGGGATGGGACGTACGCACTCGCTGTTGGGCTGATGGCCAATGAGAGTTTCAAGAGCGGCAAGTTTGTGACGTTTGAGAGTCTTGGGCTGCCGATTTGACCGTCAACTGACGGGGTCGGATGGAACTCGTATTGTTGAATACCAAAAGACAATTAGCTGATTTAAACCCGTTTTTGTTTTACTTTTCATCCCGGCGCCTCCGACATCAGTTGAGCTACCGGGCATGACAAGAGTGAGCCCCGCCCGCTAGTAGTTTCTCACAGCCCTTTTGCTTTATAGCCTCTACGCAACGTGTCGATGGAGTAAGGTACGCTCGCCCGTCCTTCCGGCTCGTATTTTCCTCACTTGGCTGTGGTTTCGAGTGGATAACTGCTTATATAGCAAACGAGACCATTCGCGCGCTCGTATCTTCCTTTCTACCTCGCGTCTCTCAGGTGAGTGAGCCGATTAATGTATACTGAGGTGACAAGTAGCTTATATATCCTGATTTGAAGAAAGGGCGGGATTTGTTTGTGCAGATCGGGATGACGTCAGTTATATCTTCCCAGTACATCGATGACATAGTGATAGAGGGCAATCAGATGTGAGTCTTCGACTTCGACTTTGACATCTTTGCTCATGACGTGAATATCATATGGTATAGGAATGCGGTCAAGGTAAACCTCCGCTTCTACTTCGATATTCTCATACGAGGCAAGACAATTAACGCTCAGAAGTATTTCTTGGTAGCATGCTTCACAATGATGCTATATGACATGTGTCTAACACTCCCAGATGAGGTAAGCCCCGCCTTAGACCTTCCTTGTATGTGAATGTATGCTTACAACCGTGGCAGGTCGAACACATCTGGAAACCAAAGAAGACAATTGTGTCGTATTTGTACTTGCTGAACCGGTACTTAAACCCATGTTGTGAGTTTTTAGGTCAATAAAACTTGATATATGCGCTCATTTCAGAGGTGGGGTTCAGACTACGCTGTTACAATGTCTTGTAGGTATTTCATCCCAAATACTCGAGCAGCAAATGACTCAAAATCACACTGCAGCATTTTTTTCTCCTTCTTGGACTACATATGTGAGGTCAACTTATTCGTTCTGAGTTATGTTCGGACTGACGTTATATGGATAGACGTAGGCATCATAGACTATATGCACTTTGACCATGAACTTAAGTATGCTTTCGCAGATGTCACAACTTCGCGCGTTTCGAAGGAGCGGCTACATGCGCTAGCTACGCTATCATAGATATCCTCCTGATTCTGCGTGTTTACGCGCTGTGGCAAAACGTCTGGCTGGCGTGCGCGTTGGGGGCGTTAGGACTAGGACAAATCGGCCTTTGGGCCTATGCATTGGCTCATAGTGGACGTGAGTAGAACCTTTTGGTATACGAAGACAATCATCAATGAGAGGCATGAATGTAATAGCTGTTACTTTTCCGCCTATTCCCGAAGTGTTTCGCGGTAGGTCATACATTTAAACTCCATCACAGCCACGTCTGATATCTCATTAGGGTGTATACTGGCTGGAAATCCTGACTTTGGTATAGCATCACGCCATAATGAGGTTTTAGCTCGCTGAAAAGGCTCTGTAACTCTAGGAAATCGCTGGCAACTCTGGCTCTTTCTTTACCTTGCCTTTGACAGCGCTGGTAAGTAGACGCTTAGAGTCGAATATGTGATCATTACTAACCCGGCTCGGGTAGTCTGTGGCCTAGTTCTCCTCAAGACTGCCAACTCCTGCCGGATGAATCATAGTTTGATTGTCAGAGCTCTCAGAAGGGATGGGACCGGATATTTTATGTATGTTGTGTTTTGGTCTTTTTCCAATCTGCGGGTGCTCAATGTTGAATGGATTGGTGTGCCAGCGTAATTTTCGCGGCCAATCTGTCTTGGTTGGTAATGACATTTCGTGCAGCAGTGAGTCTGAAGGATTTTCATATCCAATGACGCTTTTCATAAACCCCCATATTTTAGCCTGCGATGAAGAACTTCAATGCCCAGTAGGTGATTAATCGAACATAATTGAATCTATATTGATCCCGATATGCTCCATAGTTTCAGTCATTTGTACGTGACTCCCGACGGCTTTCGTGCCATGAAATATCTCTAAACCAATCATATTTAGGATCAGCGTAGTGCTTGTCGCACGAATGACTCTTCACCTTCGCTCTGAAGGCATCAAGCAGTCACAAACTCCTCATACCTCAAGCGCTGGAACCAGGCCTATCCCAGCTTACAGAAACCAGCCCGTCGAGAACACGAATAGCATACCTTCTGATGAAGGTGAAACCGAAAAACGCCTCACATCGGACATAGAAATGGGGCGAGTGAAGTTTACTCGATCCGGAAGAGTCAGTGATATTGAGTATCCGGGAGTAAAACACGGTGTTGTTGCAGTTGAACCATAGGTTGGAGCAACGTCGCTCGTGTTTTAGTAATTTAAGTATACCTGACTATGATTTTCGATTGAACAATGTATTGTTATTAGTTGTATGAGCATATGGTTCTTTTCTTGATTAGCGTTGGTATTCTACCCTCAAGATTCAAGCAATTGAATAAGCAAGGTTCCAAGTAATCCATTCACAAGTAAAATCGTTACATTC
This sequence comes from Ceratobasidium papillatum, assembly GCA_037042815.1. Lineage (NCBI taxonomy): Eukaryota > Fungi > Basidiomycota > Agaricomycetes > Cantharellales > Ceratobasidiaceae > Ceratobasidium > Ceratobasidium papillatum. The sequence continues at coordinate 15,774 of JAYRCO010000070.1, forward strand.
AGAGCGTATACTGCAGGGAAACAGGGATTTGACCATGTGCCTAGCATGTTTTCGATGAATTCATTCATACTGTACGCTTATGCGTTGACAGAGAAGAAAGCGTGGTTGCTAGACATTCTTGATCAGTATTTGCTGATTGATATTAGAAATGTGATGCTTACTCCGCGTTGTATACCGCATTGGTCGGGTTAGACGAGGCGAGGGACAAGCAAGCCGACTGGCCGTATGCATAGTCATCAGTACTGTGGGGGAGTTTACATTAGCGTTCCGACAAAGCTAACGTTGAATTTAGAAATTATACGAACCCAAGGACCTGAGTGAAGTGAGTACCCTCATGGATGATAGTATCGGCGCGGGACCCGGCACCAGTTGCAGGAGCCTGAGTCGGTGTCAATCAATGCTCAGTTGAAATAATAAGCCATTTACTCACGTTCCAGAAGTATCCGCAAAGATAGACCGTCCCATAGCTCGAGGGGTACACATATGCGTACAAGCTAGAGTCAGTGCTATCTCATAATAATAGGTTGCGGCAAACAAAATCAATAATCACAGAGACGCAATGATTGAAATATCAAGGGTGGTGCAATGGTTAAACATGGTAAGCCCAAAGAGATAGTACACACTTGCTAAGGACTTGGACGTACCATGTGCTGCAGTTGTAGGCCCAGCCAGCAGGGTAGGTGCGCAGACGCTATAGATTTCTGGCAGTCAGCAATACGTTCTATCCTCGAGAACTTGAAATCCACTTACAGAGAAGCTGTTCAAGACTAGATTGTAGCGACTAGAAGCCCAAGTGCCGAACCAGCGAACGTAACGAGTCGAGGTGGACGGGTTGGACGTAAGGAAGCTGTAGGAGCTGCTGGCATAGGAAGCAGCCGAAGAGATCGCACTGGAGATTGACGTCTGGCGGGCAGCAGTGCAGCCGATGTAGCTTTGACGCTTGCTAAGAGCCTGCGCCGGAGGTACGACCGAGTTCTTGTACGAAACAAGTTTTCCCTAAGCGATATTATCAGCCAAAGCTCGACTAGAATGGGCTGGGTTTTAAAATTACCTTGACATCGATATTGGTTGTCTCGAGATTGGCATAAATATCAGTGAGGGTCTTGTCAGCCTCGACAACTCGGAACAAGTTGGCGGCATCAACGGTGTATGCGCCAGCACCAGTCGCCGTCAGGTTATATACACCAGCGACTACGTATAGAGTAAGTGTCACCGCCTATTTTTGCAGTTAAACAACGTACGGTTATGCTCAATGGTCACGGACTCGCCGGGCTTAAGCTCGACAACGGTGTCTGGCAGCTCGGCCTTGGCGACACCCTCGGGGCTGTAGCGGACCTTCATTCCGGTGAACGCAGCGCGAGCTCCATGAGAGCTGACGACGCCGAATGTCTCAGTAGGGTACTTGGAGAGAGGCGAGCGGGGGTCGCGGAGCAGGCGAAGAGTCTCGGAGCCAGTGTTCGCTACGGTGGCGGCTACGCGAAGGTTGTCGACGTCGGTGATGGAAGCAGCGGGTGCAGTGACCTTGAGAGTGAGCGAGCGGTTTGCAGACGCAAGGAGCGCAGCAGACAAGAGGAAAGCAGCAGAGGCGAGCGGGGGTCGCGGAGCAGGCGAAGAGTCTCGGAGCCAGTGTTCGCTACGGTGGCGGCTACGCGAAGGTTGTCGACGTCGGTGATGGAAGCAGCGGGTGCAGTGACCTTGAGAGTGAGCGAGCGGTTTGCAGACGCAAGGAGCGCAGCAGACAAGAGGAAAGCAGCAGAGGCGAGCATATTGAAATGAGCCAAGGGCGAGCAGAAAAGTAGCGAGCGCTGATGGTTGAGAGCCCTTCAGGTGCCGTATATCTACTCGCAAGCTCGACGTTCTTTGATTCCACTTCCCGCATGTAATAGATCTCATTACGAGAGAGTATCTCAAGGGCTAGTGAACTACGGCCTACTAAGCATATGGCGCACAAAATTACTAAACTCCTGAACTGGTGTTTCGGAGGTCATACCATACAGTCTGGTTACACAAGAAGCACACAGAAGCTCGTTGCATACGACTCGAAGGTGGTTCGTCATTGCTTTAGACATGGAGTGTCGTCGGCTGGAGTCTTGGCATGTCCTCATTTCGAACAAACGCGCATGTGGACATTAGATTCGATTAGATAAACAAGCAATAACAGCTGTGATTCATCAGTCCTGATATGGTTATCATTCAGCGCCTCAAATATGAACTAATAATCAACGAGACTTTGAGTACTCACCCTGCTCAAATGAACAGAGTATATACAATAGAACGTCTGAACAAGCTTGTTATCTCATTTCGGACGATACTGTGGCCCGTGTACTCGCGGGGATCTGCTGACTCGCTTGATAAACGATGTGACAGACGCAGTTCCTCAATATCAAACCATGCTGAGGCGAAGAATATGGGCCGGAAATATAATGGCTTGGCAAATCTTGGCAGAGCATACATGCTGCATAGCTCTTCGGTTCACATGGGAGCAGTAGATATGGCTGCAGCGGACCGCTGGGTGAGAAAAGAAACAAGCGTTGCATGCCGCATATTTAGAAGCGAGACACGCCAAGGATTCCGCAGCAGAGAATCAGGGAAGTCCAAATCAAGAACACAATTATATACGAAGGAGTGGATAGTAGTAGCAAACACATCGAGTCCGAATAGTCTAGGTACTGTAACAATCGATAGCAAGACAAAGCATAAATCTAACAATGTGGTTTATCAGGCCAGCCGCAACCAAGAATATGTACGCCGTTTAGGCAGCATGGTGAGCAAATGAGGGACGCATGACTGGACCGTTCTCTAGAGTGTCGCGCATTGCTCGTTCTCCTTTTTGTAACCATTCGTCTGGCGTATGAATGGGACCATCGGTACCAAAGACACAGTCGTTATCACGAACAAACGCCCATTTGTCGGGGTTGGGGACAGGAACGCTAGTAAGCGCAAGAAGCTCAGCGCGGATGATGTTGTGACAGAAATGGTCCATGTTCAGGTCATTCTATAGAAATACCGGTTATGAGGTGGTGTGTGGGGCGCTATCCGGCATACACATACCTTATCGTATCCGAAGGGATCTATAAGCAAGAAATAAGCGCTTGTTGAGTATTTTTAAGCTATTTGATGCAAGGAATAACGCACTTTCGATCTCTTCACCAGCGACGAGGAAACCAAAGAACAAGAAAGCCTGTGATTCATGAAGTTCAGCCATTGTATCGTCAACAATACTAGTGACGTACCGCCACAGCCGTCGCCGGAATAGTAACGTACTTAATACTGTCCCACAATTGGAACGGCTATTTAAGGAATGACAGGTTAGTGTGATCGCTACGTGTGGGTGTGAGCCTACGCACTAAAAAGAAAACATAAATCAAGCAAACAGTCCAAAGGTGAATGCCATATCTATGTCGAACGTTCAGGGCAGATACACATAATGGTAAGCGAAACACTCTTACGAGAAAGGAATTGGCGTGGTCAAGATGCGTTCTAGTCCAGATAGTGAATCAACCAACTGGTTTAGGCCGAGCAAAAGTGTGTCTGAATGAACATGAGCAGGGTCACTCTAACTGTATGCACGGCAAACTCACTGATAGTCGGTACATCAACAACCCCCCGCTGTTGCAAGGCAGATATATAGGAGCTCTGGGTAGAAAACCATCAGCGTCCAATTGGCCTGCCAGGCAAATAGCGTTGCTCACCATGTATAGAGTAACTTCTAAAGGAATGTTGTGAGAAATAACGTGATGCTTTGCTCGCTCCTTTGCCGCCTTCTTGCCCCCAACGTTCTTCCCTCCTTTGGTCAAAGCCTTAACCAGAAGGGACAATGGCCATACGTCGAACATTCCCCATTTTGGAGGATCGCTGGAAGGAGCAAGATCAACCTCGCCAAACGGCCCATGAGCGCGTCGATACTGGGTACCTGGACGACGGGTCGTGGAGCCCCGAGGAAATCCAGGACTCGTCGGGCTATTGCCAACTTTTTCCGCCAGAGGTCGAACGTCTTTGTTCGATGTCGGAAGATGAGTAGAAACGGACCCGCTCCAGGAACCTCGCGGTGCGTTTGTCGCAGTTGACACCCCAGCTGCGTCGGCGATCTCGGTAGACGGACGCGATTGGACGTTCTGTGCTGGCATCCCAGCCGGGAGCGAGTATGCAGGAAGGAATTTGACCAGATGGTACAGATCCTCATAGTAGATCCCTTCTTCTCCACGCAGGTAGTGTTTGACAGCCACGCTGAACGCTTCGACAAGATTGATAGCCGTACGTTTTTCGATGATGTTACGAGCGCGTGCCTCGGCAGCGTTTTCGGGCTTGGCTGTTTTGGGGGTATCTGGGACATGGAACCATACTAATCGCGAGAGTATGAATAAAAGTCCATATCGATATTTTCTTTTTTGGCTCACCGGTACGAGAAAAGGTCCTGCTTGCTAGGATAATAGTTGACCATAATCGGCGGCCTTCGTTGTATCGTTCAAACGACGACGACGTACGATACTAGAAAACAAGGGTCAATAAGCAATACCCTTATCGGGAAGTGCCAACTCACAGAGATAACGAAACCCAACACGGTACCAAATCTGTCCAAAACGTTAGCTGGTGGCAAGTCTCGCCTAACATAGACACTTACACAGTGAGCAAGGTTGGCGCAAAGCTTAACTTGTGTACTTTATCGGTAATCAAGCATACACATGCCGCCCATCCAGTGAAGAAGAGGATAAGATTCCAGCATCGAAACAGGGCTGTAGCGAGCACAGCGTTCAGCAACGTTGGAAAGAATCGACCTGGATGTGCAAACTGGAGCCGCACGCGAGCAGTAATGTCAGTACAAGCCGAGCGAAGTTTATTCTGACAAACGCACCGGGTCTATTGGTGGCAGACCGCCGACGAACTGACAAGCCAACTAAGATCAGTGATTGATTCGGGAGATATTCTAGATGGCATGCGTACATGTGTGTCTCGCATGTTGGGCGACATTGGGGCGGACCTGAATGCAAACGAGTCCGGAATATGTCAGATGCCGAGTGAGAACAAGCTTGGGGAACGCAACCAACTCGGATCGACCGAGGGTATCGCCTTTGAGGTCTAGGTTGCCTTTGCGTGTGGTGGTGGGAGGAGTAACAACCAACGTCGGGTGTTTAGAGTGAAAAGATACCCGCGACGGTCGCGGTTGTGGGTTGTCAACCATAGCTTACGGTACAAAGAACTCAAGAAAGCGGGGTGTCGGCGTGGAGTGACGTTAGTAGGCCAGGCAAGGCGGGGATATCAGACAAATATGGTGCGCGGGTAGGGTCTTGCTGACAAATCCCTCACTTTCCTTTGCTTGGCTACCATGACAAAGCATACACTCACATAATAAACCTCCGTTGAACTACGGCCTAACGCATTTACCTAGCTAACTGCACTCGCAAAACACATTCTTCTCAATCCACTCACAATTGAAAAAGTAATAGGATCTGTGCTACTTTTTTGACATCATTGAGGGGGACAAAACGTATGTTGGTCGTGTTTTTGAGATTGATGGCCACGCTTGGCATCGTGACACAACAGCACATGAGTTTATGTGCTTATTTGGTATTGGTGGCAAGATTAAGTACAGAATGGTTGCATACACAGGAAATAAAATCCAAGTTGGCCTGAGCATGAGACCATCGTGTTTATGGGCGCCAGGTCCAGCCAGCGTCATGAAACGTTACCGGTTCCTCGATGCGAGTACGTGCGCGCCGCGGCTCGGGCGGCATGCTTAGACTAGCCGCGGCATTGTTTGCGCTCATTCTGCCATGCCAGCATTCCTTCGTATTCCCAACTTTGGGTCCAGTTGATCGAAACCATGGTTATGTATTATCTGTTTCGACCAATCAGTTGCTGACAATCCTCTTCTACGCACAGCATACATACAGGATCCTAGCTTATTATTGTCAAGACAAGTTTCAACCGAGACTAGATCAACTATATCCCTACACCCGACGGGTGGATGCGAATTAAGACGACTTATGGCGCAGAGCCACCCAGATCGTTTAAGCTAACCCTAACTAGGAACGATCTCGGCCAGTTCTGATAGCTAGTGATTAACAGAAGCCTGAAGAACTGTTAACCTGAGCGATTGGAACCTCCGCATGGTCAATAATTTAATACCGGAGTAGATTTGAGCCACTCGGCAGGTAGTACGGAGGGCTCACCCAGGGATGCAAGGTGGAGGTCGAGGCTGGGAAGAATTGTGAGGTTCACGCGAGAACAGACATATGTTTCATCTCGTCTCCTTAGCAAACAACCCATGACCAGCTTGTGTAACATAGACCCAGAACATTTGTAGTGGTTGATACTAATACAAGCAGCAGGCGTAGTGTACAGCAAGGATATTCTAATGCGTCTTTCTCACAGCTGGTCCATATCCATCTGAGATGAACCAAAAGCAGCTAGACATAGCAAGTGCCGCCAGACATTTGATACAACCGATTTGAGCCAATCAAAGCCTGTCGTAAATTGGTTAGCAGCTGTGGCGTTTGCAGACGTTGCCACCCGCGCTTTTCAGATGCATCAGAATCACGCAGCAGAATAATCACAGGATACTCACCCACCATAGTAGACTGATCGGGCCATATAAGCGCTAGTGGTAATGTTCCATGCTCCAAATGGCTATTATGCCGAGTATCCACGTCCATGGTCAACAAACAGTAAGTTCACAAGACGCCTTGAATCTATAGCCGTCGACATGTATTCAGCATAAACCTTTAGCGAAAGCCATTGATAACGAGGTCTGTTTTGACTCAATGGCTTTCGGTCCTTTCGAGCTCTGATCTCGCCCAAAGACATGGTATTTTGATGATGCCGTAGTAAGCAGATAGATATAGCCACCCGAATATGGAATTTCCAACTTCGGCGCTCGACCCAAAAAACAACACGGCCAGCGCCAAAAACAACAGCCAAATCCTGTATGTCCGGCCAGAAGTTACCGAAGCTTAAGCCAAGTTCTTGTGCCACAAAAAACGCATACAGCAAAGCCGCTCATCCCACGCCGATTAACTGGGTGATCAGGTGGATCTGGAAAGTCACGTGGTGCCAGGTGCCGAAGTTTTTGAAATTGTCGGATTGGCAACCGAAGTTGCTCTCCAACGTTGGTGTGGCAGAACGGGAGATTTGAGCCGGTTCCCCCCCTGTAAACAACAAAGGTGTGTTCTCCATCCCCCAATCGCCCACATAAAAGCTTCTGACGGCCCCTTGTTGAAAATTCGACGGTCACCTCTCAGCTCGCGGGAAAACCACTGACTCAGATTTGTTGGCAACACCCCAGCTCACACAGCCCTCGCGTGTCTTGTACGCAACGACCCAACCCGAGTGTAGTCGTGGTGAGTTGATCTAGCCTGGGGTTGGCAATCTTTTTCAAAGATATTGATATCAGGACAGCTTTTGCCATCTTTGCGTCGTCATAGGCCCTGGAATCGCCAATTGCTGAAATAGTCATCGAAAGTCGAAACTCGTGAGTATGCTGTTTACCTAACTCGTCGCACAACACCATCCCCCCTGGATGTTTTGTCATCTGTGAAACACTGAAGCGTATTCTGACCCTCGTGTGCGTCTAGGAGACTGTAATACATATTCCAAGGCAGTTGCTCGACGAATCACGCCGGGTTCTGCTTCTATCATCGTGAGTCCTCCCCTCCATCCCGCCTCGCCAACATGTCTAATCTAATTGCCCCTAAATGAGCAGCATACTTAACCCTCTCACCCCTCACCTCCGTCAAAATTTCCAACAATCCGACACCCCCGTCTTCCGAGGCGGGTGCCAATCCTCCTCCAACCATGTCCTCTCGTGGACGGAAGCGCAACGACAACCTCCCACCGTCGCGCGCTCGCGAGGTCCAGAGGGCGTTTCGCGCACGTCGGAAACAGCACCTCTCCGCCCTCGAGGAACGGATCGATATCCTAGAGACGGAAAATGCGCGACTTAGGCAAATGCTCGCCCTCCCGCCTAGCGACAGAGCGCCGCTCGGACGAGGTCCCACGGGACGAGAGCCCCCGCGACGGACGTCCACGCCCGCTGCCTCTGGATCCGCCCCAGGGCCTTCGGGAACTCCTACAATGGGCATCGACTTGACGGCGACTGACCCGAACGCGGAGCCGGTGCCTGCCGCGTCGCCGCCTCTCTCACCCGGACAGCCAGGATCCGGTCGTTCGCCCTCGGCAAACGCTTGGCCGCCGCCACTCCAACCCCCACCAGGCGAATGGCCGCTCAACCACCCGTCTGGCCCGAGCTCGGCGGTCCGAGCTCCGTCTCCTTATTCGCAGCACCTCGGCACGTATGGATCTTTCTTGTCTGAAGGGCCTGTTGCCCGCACAGGATGATCTGAGCTGACATGGTGTATGTTTCGCAGGTACCATAACGCGCCCGGGCAACGACCAGAGCCGCCACGCTACTGAAAGCTTGCACCGGCCGGCCGAGGGCAACCCGAATGCATATGGCGCATATTCGTTCAACATCCCCAAGCAGCAGCCAAGCCATCCTTCCGGCCCCTATTAGCCCGTTTGTCCATTCGTTGTCTTTTTATGTGTGAGCTCTTGTTTCTCGCTACACAATTCGATTACCACCACACGGTAATTGTTTTGTGCAGTTAAATTCTCGTTTGCGTTACATAGCCCGCTTTACTTTACCACTTTACGTACCCGAGAAGAGCTTGAACTATCCCTATTCATGCCCGACGGAGCTCGACGTCCCTTATGCCGGTGTTGTACTCCTATTTTTGTAACCCTTGCGCTCTCCTCTTTACGTGCCCCCCTTATTCAAGCCTTTCTATGTAACTTAAGCCACGCATATCCGTTGTCTGCAAATCGAAATGTCTGTTTCAGCTCTCGAGTGCGCGAATTGCCAACGAGTCCCGCCTGGTATTGCCAACTATCCTCAATCCTTATTGCCAATGACCGCGCTCGTGATGTTGTTTTTGTTATGGACAGGGGGAAACAACAACACGTCGGCCACGTCGGATGGTGTCCGAGTTTTTCGCTTGCGCCCAAGCTGCTGCGGAAAACTTTTTGGGGTGTAACCCTACATATAGTAGACTTCATCGGCGCGATTAGCAGCTTTCACCTGTTCTGATGGACGACTCTGTTTTCACTGCGCTTTATGCATTGCGCTCTGCCCATCCCGAAAAATAAAAATAACACAGCGCAATGCTTACTTACCTGCGCATCTTTTGATCATTTGCAAGTTTACCTTTTAGACAACAGATACAAGACTCGACTCTCCCGACATTCTTCCCGGCTGCTGCTCATCACACCCAACCCCGATTCTCATCATGTCTAGTTTTGTGCAGCATCGAGATCCGTCACGCGATAGACTGAATGCGCTTCCCTTTTTGCCTGCAGGGAACCGGATGGACGGCCGGTGGACCAATCACACACAAGTGTCGAGCCCCTCCGCCTACAGTCATCCTAAATCATGAGCACCGAGCCTGTGAGTCTACATATTACAATACATAATTAATTTGTATTGACTCCATTTTATAGTCGACGTCTAATCCGGGTATCGCACTTCCAACCAGTCTCCCAATTCCCGAAGGTCATACCGAGGCTCTCCCGCCTTGGACACTCGACGCCGAAGCATGGTGGATTTTCCCTCCGGTCCCAATGCCATGGCAAACCAAAGAGCTACCAAAAGGTGCCATTGACCCGTTCGAGGCGGAACGATATCGAGATTTACAGGTGACGTATACCGGAGGGTGTGTACCTGTCCTATTGTCCAACTAAAGACTAATTGATCGTCCACAGACTAGGCACAATCCAACTCATTCGTTACCGCTCGTCTCCTGTCGGTGAGTCCCCCACTTACTCAATCGCTGTCAAGCGGGGACTGATAAACTCATTCCGGCCAGGTCCGTACGACGAGCTTTTGTACTGCCCAGGCAACATGACTTACAAAACGGGACCGACGTCAACTATCTCCGGGCTCTCCATCACCCGGATCTACGTCTCGAGCACAGCATCCATCGTCAACGGTACGTAAAAAAACCATCCAAATCAAACTAAACCGCTTACTGATTTATTATCCCAGGGAGGCGTAATTGCAAGTTCACATCACTCATCCCTTCTTGATAGTCACGCGTCTAATCGTACGATATAGGGAACATACCGAAACAACTCGCCCGTTTTGATTTCAAGAAAGAAGACGAATCGGATCCGCTCTCGCCAATCCTAGCATCCGTCTATCCAGCCCTCCTCACATCAACATCCGAATTCAGCCCCGACGCAATCTTCTCAACTCGCCTCGTCCCGTCCCGTCGACTTCCAAACTTCCCACTCGACCTCGCCCGCCTTCCTCAATTCCTACTAGACCCACGGCTATTTCAAGCGCCGTTGACGAGTTCAGGTCAGGGCAGCGGACTCGTGGGGACTGAAAAGTGGTGTACGATCGCGCCTAGTTTCTCGGGCGAAGTTAGGGTGTTGTATCCCGAACCGAGGCTGAGCGATGGCAAGTTTGGAGATGGCGTTGGGTTTCCGGATGTTCAGCCTATGGGTGTTGGGTTGTGGTGGCCTACGGTGAGTTCAGCCTGATCGAAGTGAAGCGGAGAACTTGTAACGATCAGGGACGTAGGCAAAGATTTTGTTCACCGAGGCTGTCATTCTGAATGTATTTGGACAAGCCGTTAATGAAGAAGACAAGAAGACCAAGTAAAGGTTCAGTTAAATGAAATTGTACATTAAGCTTTGTGTATATTTAGAATACAAGATTATTTATTACGAGATTAGGTTTCCTTGGGTGCGGTTTGTTGAGCCGATGCTGCGTTGGGTGCGTTGGGCGGAGGCGCCGCGTTGCCGTCTTTCTCCGCACCTTTATCGTCGTTTGCGTTTCCAAAGGGAGACTTGGCGTCGTCCTGTATTAGAATAGGGTGTTAGTCTAGCAGTATCTAGAGAGACTGGAGGGTACTTGCCGCAGCCTGCTCCTTTGCCTTGAGCTCGCCAGTCTTTCGGTCGTGTCCTTTCTACAAATCCCAACCACATCAGTAAACAGCCATCTTATCAACACTTCCTCAGACTCACCTGCGCAAGATCAGGATTACGCGTAACCTTTCCTTTAAGTTCTTCCTTCATCCCAGTAAGCTTGGCTCCAAACCCCTACCACCCAAATTCACTCAATCAATACCGCACCGCCAAATAATAATAAGAACAATTAAAAACTCACACTCTCATTCCCATGCACCTCCGCATAATGCGGTCCAAGCCCAACAGCACCCGCATGCTTCTGCGGAGGATAGTCCTCTCCTTCAGGCGCGCCAGGCGGTTTATCGTCCGGTCCCGTCGTTCCGTGTTCCGGGTCTCCGACCGGCCGAGATTCAGGCGGGACAGTTTCGTGTGCGACCGAGTGCGGGTCTTGGCTTGGGTTTGAGTCTGGTTTGGAGATGGGCACAGAGTGGTTCGACGAGTTGGAGGTGACAACTGGTTCAGACATGATCAAATAGGGGTGTGTATGCGCTTAGAGGGAGGGTATTCTCGAATTTGCCCAAGACACTTGGGTACTTGGCTCAACTTATAGGCCAAGGCGCCATCCCATGCCGGAAGATGTGTTATGACGCACACGATGATGGTCTGTTCTTATTTTGGAGAAGAGTGGATCCTCGCACATGATGTCACCGGCTCTCGGTATCAAAGGCTCACACCGCCGTTATGTACTCGACTTGACTCATCAGTATGCGCGGGTCGGATATGTCGCCCGTCGCGCATCCAGTGGCGCAGTAAATAAAATCACGTGACATGCACGACATGGTCTGATTTTGGGCAAGCCGCCGGTCCCGACCGATAACCACTTTTTCGCATCACATGGCGCAAAGTGTGTTTCCCACAAAGCAATCAACCACATGTTTGTGCCATCGTCCCACGAGAACAACAACAACAACAGATCAAAAAACAAGACAACTGATGAGGAATGAACAAACACAAAAAAGGGGCCGAGAGAACATGCAGTAGTGCGGTATAGCATAGTTGTCGAGATCGCGCGTTCGCGGTTGGGTATGGTGCACTTGAAGGCTTTGAGCTGAACATGCACGTTAGCTCAACTGAGAAGATGGACAGCGCCGGGCATGGCTGTGACCCTGCAGGGTCACAGATCCAAGCAACGCACGGCAGATTTCTGTATTGTACTCACTTTCGCGCGAAGAGGGGGGCGTAAAGAAAGAACGACACACACAAAGCAGTTCATAAGATCTTGCATCCTCGCTTTTTCCCTCCTTTTGTCGTCTTGGAATGGGCGTTGGTGTCTGTTGGGGGCCGTCGTGTGCTGGGTCGCGAGTCACCGTCACGCGCGGCGCGGAGTGTGCGGACGGTATCGGTGAACATGCGTTCGACGTTGTGTGCTGTCTTGGCGCTCGTCTCGAGGAACGGGCAGCCCCATTGACGGCCTATTGCATCGTAAGCGAGCTGGCTCCAAGGGGGATAAGACTGAACATACTGAGCGCGGCGCCTTCCTCTTTCGAAACCTCTCGTTCGTTGTTCTTGTCGTCCTTGTTGCCGACCAACATAAACACGGGCCGAGCGCCCCGTTTGACACGCACGATGCTGTCCTGGAACGTCTTTATCCTGTCGTAGGACCGGCGCGAGGCGATCGAGTACACGAGTATAAACCCCTCGCCCTCGCGGATCCATTGGTCGCGCAGGGTGGCGTATTCCTCTGTGTCAAAGTCAGTGCTGGGGGGGAAGGGGATAGATGACGAAGGCTGACCTTGGCCGGCGGTATCGACAATCTCGAGATAAGTCATCTCGTCATCGACTACGACCGAGTGTCGAAAGGCATCTTCGATCGTTGGATCATATGTCTGTGGGCTGTCGTCAGCGCTGAGCTAATTGCAAGGGAGAAGTGACCTGCCTCTGGTTGGTTGAAAGTAAGAGGGGGAAGAGGGGGGCAGTGGTGAGCCACAAGCACACGTCTAGGACAGATTCAGAGCACACCTATAAAACTATTCATCGTATACTGGACAGAGTCAGCGTTGCGAGCGCCACATGAACAAAGTCCAACATACCTGTACAGCAAGCGCAGTCTTGCCGACGCCTCCATCCCCGAGCATAGTAATCCGCCATTGTTCGGTATGGACTATCCCCAAAACCCAATTCAGAATATATAAAACAACAAAACCTGGACACACACTGACCCATGGTTAGACAAGAAAAGTACAGCTATTGAGTTTGGTTGGATAGTAGTGTGTAGTAGTAGGGTATCAGAACAGAAAAGACAAAACCAATATTCGTCGTCTCTCGTCCGGGGGGGTCGTGCGGGTCGTGTGAGTCGTGAGTGGAGGGGAGGAAACTCTTGGTGGCTGAGCAGATGTGGAAGTCGAGCACCACCCTAGCGGGAACATGCAAGAAATACTAGGCATTTCCGGCCCAATTATCGTCCACGGTCCGGGCGCTTAATCTCCTCGTTCATCTGGCCTTGTTCGCTCTGCACTCCACCTTGTTTCGCCGACTCGGTCGATCTTTCTGTCCGGTTTGTCCCATTTGACTAATATATTTAAATAGCCCGGCTTTGTTATTGCACCGGTCTTTGGCCACCGCCGATTTGGGTTTTCATCTCTCTCGTCTCGCGCAAATCGCTCGCTGCTCTTTATATGCCCCCAACATAATTTCGGCTAGTTCTGACAGATTGACTCGCGTTCCAGAAAATCTGGCCCAAGTTATTTGTCACGTGCCATCCAGACAAGCTCGACTCCAGCTAGAACGCGTACGACCACAATCATGTCGGTACGAAAAAAAAGAAGTCTCTTCTCTAACCTAACGCGCTTGATTGACACGTATCCTTATTTCGACCTAGACTTCCGATATAGACTGGATCCGAATCACAAGCGAAGACGGCTTCTCCTTCCTCGTAGACAAAAAGGTCGTCGAATGTAGCGTAACACTACGAGACATGCTAGATGGCAAGTCTAAGCTCCTATTCTATGTATTTCTCCGAACAATAGGATCCTGATCATCCGGTGTGGGGGCGGGGTAAACAGATTCCTTAGGTTTCGCCGAGGCAAAGTCTAAGACGTGTTCCCTACAATACCGGTACCGTCTTTCTCTCTCCGTCCCTATTCTTATTTGTCTTGATTGATAGGACGGGGGTACAGGGCAGCAGTAGTCGAAAAAGTAGTCGAATACCTCAACTTCCACTATCTCTACAAAGACGCTAAACCGGCTGAGATCCCGGATTTCAAGACGCGTATCCCACCCGAGCTGGCCCTTGAACTGTGAGCCCCCTGTCCCTCTCCTGCATGTTGTGGAGCTCGCATTTCATCTTGACCTGATCGTACGACTTTTTACTAGGCTATCAGCTTCGGACTACCTCGATATGTAGCTTGCTATTTTATTAGTGTGGGCTTAACCTTGTTTGTTCGTACCGTTGGAGCCGGGACTTGGGACGTTTAAATTAGACTATACGCACAGCATAGCACTGGAGCCAATTATTGATTGATTGATGTCTACTCGCGCACCGCGCCACACCTTGATAAAGTGAGACTGCCCGACGCGACGCGTCGTCCTTCTCAAACGGATAGTCGTAGATACCTCACGTGACCGCGCTGCCCGACTCCACCGCAAAGACTCGAATTTCCAAACGTATCATCTGCTGTAGCTGGGCTTAAATGGTACTCCCGAAATGACGATCTGTGTGTCGACCTCGGCGATGCACACTTGACCGAGGTACGACGATCGATCGCTCACCCACTATCTTTGTCCCCCTGATGTACCCGAATGTCGGGTGCCGGCATGTGTAGTTTAAAAATATATACCCAATGGAGAGGTTGCGGATATCGGGATTAGAGAGGACGTTTTTCTATAAATACCAATTGCGTGGGACTGTCCAGCGTCCTTCGAAATTGATCTAATTTACGAGACGGATGCAGGGACGGCGACTCTGTTGACGTGGTATATCCGCCTATCAGTTTACCGGCTCTTACCGGTTCGGACGATCCCCTCGTACTCCGCGGCACCCCTCAAAGAACAAAAGGATTATGTAGACGTAGTCCAGACTCCATAATCTAATATAGGGGTAGTGAGGATTAAGGTACAGGGGTACAGTAAAGGGGTACCTACCAATATGGTTAATGTCACTTACCGGCGGAGTAGCGATATCGCTAAGCGTCGATCTGGGCTTTGCTTGTTCGGTACGCATATATTGAGTCAATGCGCCACTAAACGTAAGTCCGTCCTGGACGGGTTTGGCGCGAGACAAAAATATCCCTCTTTCTTGCTCTAGAGGTTATTGTAGCGTATCACGACTCTTTGCACCAACCAAATTTGTTTGCCCTCTCCCGTGCTTAAGACTCATCGGTTTGCGTTCAAGGTTTCCTAGCATGTCTAGCAGTGTGCTCTCAATTTCCGGTCAAGAGTGCAAGATATTCAAATAAGACGTAGAGTGCATACAGCGTGAAGAAAGTCAAGTCACAAAATCGTGACGCATTTGGCCGGCTTTTCAACCAATCAACTGGGAACAATTTAAGGGTATTGATTAATCTCCACGAGCCGCCACATCTCACCTCTGTACCAGTCACAGACCACCAAAGCCGTTACCAGCGAGCGTAGATAAAACCTAGGAGTATTAAAATTAATATCCTACGTATAAGAGACTATTCCACATATTGAGACTTAAAATGAAGACATTTGAGCGCAAACCCATGGGCCTGCATATGTGCTGGTGCAAAGAGTCGTGATACAACTGTAGCCAAATTGCTTCTTGACTCTTTCTTTGTCTTATTCATTCGCCGGTTAAAGAAACGAAACATCAGTGGTGGCTAATCATGATTGACATCCGTGTGAGAGGGAATATAGTTTTCTATCCCGACAAGTTCTCAACCTTTACACCCCCCCCCCCCTCTTCTTTACATCGCACTTTGTTTCGACGCCAGACTGTACCATTATGGTTCTTGAACGACTGGGCGATAATTTGTCTCTTGAGGATGCTAAGCTTCTCGGAGAGAGTATTACCTTGCCCTTTTCTGGCAGAGTCGCCAAGTCCCGGTTCCTCAAAGGAGGTTGATATCACAACTTGGCATTCTAAGAGTACTACTCTGACCATCTCGCTTTAGCCCTGGCCGAGAACATGTCTTCTTGGGACCAGCATGACCTCTCCAAGCGAGGCGTTCCCTCTGACCACCTCGTCCGGCTCTACGAAGAATGGGGCAAAGGCGGATATGGAATTATTCTCACTGGAAACGTCATGCTTCACCCTGAACAACTTGTAGCGCCGGGTGACGCTGTTCTATATACGCTACATGAAACGCCTGAGCGTCTCGAGCAGTTCCGCAAGATGGCAAGCGGGGCCAAGGCCGAAGGTAGCTTAGTTGTGATGCAGATTTCGCATCCGGGACGTCAGGTTGCGAGTTTCGTGAACCCGAATCCGGTTAGTGCTGGGGATATCAAGTTGGGTGATCTGTGAATTGGTGATAACGGGGAATATGTTGGTTTTTGATGCTGAGTTGGGGTGTTGTAGGATGGGCATGCCGTTTGGAAAGCCTACGCCGTTGACCAAGGGAGGGATCAAGGAGGTTGTTTCTCAATTTGTATATGCCGCAGACACTGCTTACAAAACTGGGTGAAAGACCTTGGCACGAATCATTTGTTTATGAGCTTACTCCTCCCTGCAGATACGACGGGGTTCAGATACATGGCGCACATGGCTTCCTCCTCGCGCGGTTCTTGTCACAGAAGATCAACAACCGCACGGACAAGTATGGCGGGTCGATTCAGAATGTAGGTGTATTGTGAAATGAGGTGAAGTCTAGCTTACATCGTAGGATGTTAGCGCTCTCGTATTATCCGAGAAATTGTAGACAGCATTCATTTAAATGTTACGGATCCCAAGTTCATTATTGGCACCAAGGTCAACAGTACCGATTTCCAGGAGAAGGGATTCCAGGTATGCTAACATGGTCCTGACTTGCGCGCATACATTGATGTGTTTATCACCTAAAGCCTGAAGAGGCGGCTGAGCTGTGCAAGGAGCTCGAGGCGATCAAAATAGACTTTGTGGAGCTGAGCGGTGGAACGTATGAGAGTCTTGCATTCAACCACGACCAATCGAAGCCTAGGGACAGCACCAAGAAGCGCGAGGCGTTCTTTGTTGAGGTGAGCCGTTATCCAGCTGATATTTGTAAACACATTCATGGCATTTTCAAAAAATTGTTTGCTGAGAAAATCACTCCCTCACCCACAAAAAGCGTTTCATACATTGCTGGAGGGTTTCGTACTGCCGCCGGCATGGCCGAGTCAATTCGCTCTGGTAGCTGCGCTGGAGTCGGAATTGCTCGTCCTGCTTGTTCCGATCCCTACCTGCCCGCCGAGATCATTTCGGGCAAAGTCGCAGGATCTACCAAGGTCAAGCTCCCTGCAAGCGACTTCAGTATTCTCAGCTTGGCTGCAAGGGCACAAATGGAGGCACTCGATCCTGGAGAACCCGCGTTCGATTTGTCGGATCCAGACGTGCTGCGTCGGTTCAATGAAGCGGCACAAGAAGTATCAGAAGGAGACTATGGAAAATATGAGCAAGGGTGTCGTCAGAGTGGGTTGTTCTATGTTAAGTGTCTGAATGCTAAAAGGCAAATGGATTAGATGTATGCAGCTACTAGTATTTTTTAGTGAACAGAATCATGATTTGACAAAATGGCTATCGCCTAGTCTTAGGTTTATTAGAATGAGGCTGGTTATGGTATCAACCGCTCACTTTCAATATATCAGAGTTCTATGTAGTACGAGTAATGCGCCATACGAGCTGTCATGCATTCCTACATGCGCGGCTAACCAGTGAAGTCGTTTCATCAATTGAAGTAATATCCTAATAGATTTTAGAGTATGCCTTGTTGATCAGCTGAGCCAATTGGAAACCTTCAATTTGAATATACTCGGTAACACACCCAAGATGGGCGACGAAATAAAAGGTTTAAACTTTAGCATAAGAGCAAAGGATTAAGGTACAGGGGTTAAGGTAAAGGGGTATCTACTAATATGGTTAATGCCACTTACCGGCGGAGCAGCGATATCGGCGACGCGTCGATCTGGGTTCTTTATTCGGCACGCATGTATTGAGTCAATGTGCCACTAAACGTAAGTCGGATCTGGATGAACTTGGCGCGAGACAATAATATCACTCTTCATTGCTTTATAAGTCGTAGTTTGAGGTACGTTCATGGTCTGAGCTGAAGAGGGCTTGGGTTTATGGTTTTGCACCTATTGGATTTGTGTTGACTTTGTCCGGAGTTAAACGGAGGCATCGCACTCAAGGGTGATATACTCCGTCATCAAGCGCCAACGCAAAAGCGTTGAAGCGAGGATTGCACCATCCAGTCAGATGGGATGTGGGGTACTATCGTCATACATTACTGTACAGTTGTCAAATTGCTTCTTGGCCCTCCATTCCGTCTTACTCATTCGCCGGTTAAAGAACCATCCCGAACATTCCGATGTTGCCGACAGCGGTTGGCTACATCGGTGGAGGCTGACTATGTATTATTGACGTCAGTGTAAGCGAAGAGTATAAATTCCCATCTCGGTAGGCTCGTGGCTTTACATTCCCGCTTTTCTCCACATCATATTATATTTTAATACTAGACTATATCATTATGGTTCTTGAACGACTGGGCGATAATTTGTCTCTTGGGGATGCTAAGCTTCTCGGGGAGAGCATTAACTTGCCCTTTTCTGGTAGAGTTGCCAAGTCTCGCTTTCTCAAAGGAGGTTAGCATTATATTTTTTGATTCTAACAGCGCCACTTACTTTTTCACCCTAGCTATGACCGAGCGCATGTCTTCCTGGGACCAGCATGACCTCTCCAAGCGAGGCATTCCTTCTGACCACCTCGTCCGACTCTACGAACAGTGGGGCAAAGGTGGATACGGAATTATCCTCACCGGCAACGTCATGCTTCACCCCGAACAACTCGAAGCGCCGGGTAATCCAATCTTATCTGCGCCGCACGAAACACCTGAGCGTCTCGAGCAGTTCCGTAAGATGGCGAGCGGGGCCAAGGCCGAAGGCAGCTTAGTTGTGATGCAGATTTCGCATCCAGGGCGTCAGGTTGCGAGTTTCGTGAACCCGAATCCGGTTAGTGCTGGGGATGTCAAGTTGGGCGATCGGTGAGTTGGTTGTAAGGGATAACAGCTCGGGTCTTGGTGCTGACTTGGGGTGTTGCAGGATGGGCATGTCGTTTGGAAAGCCTACGCCGTTGACCAAGGAAGGGATCAAGGAGGTTATTGCTCAGTTTGTATATGCCGCGCAAACTGCCTATAAAACTGGGTAAGCGGTTTTGATGTCAACCATAGGTTTGCAATCTATAAGCTGATTTCTTTTTCGTAGATTTGACGGAGTTCAACTACATGGTGCACATGGTTACCTCCTAGCACAGTTCTTGTCACAGACGACCAACAACCGCACGGACGAGTATGGCGGATCGATTCAGAATGTAAGTGCACCGGAAGCTAAGCGAATGTCAGCTCATATTGTTCGGTTACAGCGCTCTCGTATCATCCGGGAAATTGTGGATGGTATTCGCTCAAAAATCACAGATCCCAAGTTCATCATTGGCATCAAGATCAATAGCACCGAGTTCCAGGAGAAGGGCTTCCAGGTATGCCAACATGCCCCTGGCTTGCACGCATATACTAATATATTTGTGGTTTAAAGCCTGAGGAGGCAGCTGAACTGTGCAAGGAGCTCGAGGCGATCAAAATAGATTTTGTCGAACTGAGTGGTGGAACATATGAGAGTCTTGCATTCAGCCACGACGAGTCGAAGCCTAGAGACAGCACCAAGAAGCGCGAGGCGTTCTTTACTGAGGTGAGCCATTATTTAGCTGGTATCCGTACGTACGTTGACATGTTTCAACAAACTAGTTCGCCGAGAAGATCACTCCCTCACTCACGAAAACCGTTCCGTACGTTACTGGAGGATTCCGCACTGCCGCCGGCATGGCCGAGTCAATTCGATCTGGTAGCTGCGCTGGAGTCGGGATTGCTCGTCCTGCTTGTTCCGATCCCTACCTGCCCGCTGAGATCATTTCGGGTAAAGTCGCAGGATCCACCGAGGTCAAGCTTCCAGCAAACGACTTTGGTCTCCTCAGCATGGCCGCAGGGGCACAAATGGAGGCACTCGGCCGTGGAGAGCCCGTGTTCGATCTATCAGACCCAAAGGTGCTGCGTCGGTTCAACGAAGTGACAAAGGCGTACCAGAAGGAGACTGTGGAGAACATGAGCAAGGGTGTCGTCAAGGCTGGTTGGCCTGTGTTGAGCGCCTGAACACCAAAATATGACGATTCGGATTAGATTTGTATAGTTTTCAGCATTTTATATTGAATAGAATAATGGTCTGATAAAACGGCTGTGAGCACTGGGCCCGCCGCTGACGTCATCCAGCCCTGTGTTTGTTAGAGTGAAGCCAATTGCGGTCTGGATCCATTCTCACCGATTTATGTGAATTCCATGCGAGCAATGATTTTCATGAGGCATAGAGTGTTCCTACATGGATAGCTCATTGGCGAAGCTGTTGGGAAAGTGAAGGCAAAATGCCAATATGCTGATCATGTGACACAATTGAAAATCTTCAATTTGATACCCGGCCAAACAAACTCGAGATGGACGACCAACTGGAACTCCCAACCAGCATAGTTCCTAAAGACCAACAAGATGAAGAAAACAACTCTTCAGACGAGGAAGGAATGCCGGATTGGACAAATATTCCGTCAGTATTCAATTCCTTTCTAAACCTGTTTCACACTTATATATCTTCAGTGGCATTCGTGGTCTCTCCCGAGCGGTGATACCAAAGAGAGGCGAAAAAGAATTCGAACCCGCTGCGGGAGGCGCAACAGCACTCCAATCCCATGTGCTTAGTAGGTCTAGAAATGCGATGCTTGAAGCATTGCGAGGTTCTCGAGGTGCTAATAGGTGAGTTCATCGATAGTCCGGAAGCGACTCTCATATATCTGATTTATATACTAGTAAGACCATATCCTACGCCGTGTGGTACCCCGAAATTGCAAGGGCGCATGTTATTCTAGCTCGAGGCACGCATTTCTCTATGCTAGGTCACTCTGCTGTTCGGCAATCATCAGAATTAGAATCTGGTAAACCTCAGAAGCGACTCGAACTCATGCCGGAAGAGGCGTTATATCTTATGGAGCGCGGATCGCTGTTCTGCTGGCGAGCGTCTGAAGCTCCCGAACTCTTGGCGACCCGCCTGAATGATGACCTAGATCTTGAGGACTGTGATCTGAGCTATGGTGTACCGATGACTGTACAACAAGCGTTCGCTGAGATGATAGGGACGGAAGGGATTAGTCTTCACCACTATATTGTAAGCTCTGTGACTGTGAATTGTAGTCAAAGATCTTTCTGATGATGGTTGTTAGGTTTATGCTTATCTTAAACGCCTTGGCTTCACAGTTGGACGTACCACTGCACCCACCAATACGCCACTTTATCCTCTCCCAATCCCAAATAACTCTAACCTTCTCCAAAAACCTTCCGTTTTGAGAGACCCCACGGCTCTTCTATCTATATTTACCGGACACATTTTCGCCCAATCCCGAAAATTGCTTTCCCATTTGAGGTTGTTTATATTCGGATCTCATAAATATCCTTCCTTCGCCGGAAACCTGGGTCTGTGGCCACGATCGTTTGCAACAGGTATGTGCCAGATATCTTCAATGCCAAACTCTTGCTTCATCACATCGTTTGTTTTCTGTCAGCATCGATATTTTCAGCACTTCGGAATATCAAGGGTGGGCACGATGTCCCACTGCGATCCCCTCGCTCGCCCTCATCTGACGGCGAGTTCAAGATATTCTGGAATGTTTGGAAACCGAGTACACCATGGCGAAAGCTGGATGTTCCAAAGCCTGATTTTGAAGTTGTAGTTATAGAGTGAGTCGCTTACTCTAATTTGGTAGAGTATGTTGTTCACGCCTGAGCTACAGTGCTCGGAAAACACCAGTTCCGGACCTCCACCAGCTATCCGGCCTTTTTTCGTCGGTTGAACCACGGCCACCGCCTCCGCCACGAAAACGTGGTCCGCCAAATGCAAAGGCTGCGACTACGCAACAAAAACCTCTGGCTCAAAAGGACGTGCCCAGAAAGCCTCTTGACTTCTTTGATCGTGTACGACTACTACTTGGGCTCGAGTTGCGCCAAAATTCGCCGATACAGAGACCCAATCCATTCGTGCACTTGAAATATGGGAGAAAAAACGTCATAGTGGCCGCGGTTGATGGAAGTATCACGCATTTAATCAGGTTTGGAGAGGGGGATTTCGAGGCTTGGCCAATGGTGTAGCTCATGCGATTTACAAAATTATATTTGCTCACTGAACATTCGTCAACCTTCGTAATAATCCCATATTCTATCCTACTTCCCACTTCCAGGACTCCAAACCATATAGCCTGCCTCAACAATACCATCCTTTAGTGCCTCTCTCCTCTTGTCCTGAAACGCATCTAGCCTTTCCTCAAACTCATGCAACAAGGCAGGGTTTGACCAATCAAATACTTCGTCCCCCCTAGCAAGTGCCTCCATTTGTGTTCCCACCGCTGCACTGATCAAAGCTTTGTTCGCGCTCTCGGGGTCAGGTTGCGTTGCGCCGCCGACGCGACCGGAGATGATCTGTGCGGGCAGGTCTGGATCTAAGGATGAGGGGCACCCTAGTCCTATGCTTGCGCAGTGCCCGTTCCGAACTGCGGTGGCCATGTCTTCGGAAGAACGAAACCCGCCGCTTATGAACACCAATGTCCTGGTCAGCGATGAAGATATTTCCTGTGCGAACTGTACAACGAAGATTCAATTGGGATCATAAGAACTAGAGGTAGAGGTAAACACACTTCTTCAAGCGGGCTTACGGTGCTATCTGGGTCCTTGTATGCCCCACCGCAAAGTTCAATAAAGTCAACAGAGAGGTTCTCGAGCTCTTGACAAAAGTCCACTGCGTCCTTGATCTAGAATTGCTCCCCGTAAAAGGTATTATCAAATGTTCGAGTCAAAAAACTATGTAGATCCCTTATAAGCTTACCTGTCCACAAAACTCTCCGGGGTGAATCTTGATCCCAATGGCGAATGCTGGGTCTGAAACCTTCGCTCGAATCTTCTGAATGATCTCGCGAATTATTCGAGAGCGCTAAGTAAAGGAACGATGAGTGTACGAAATCTATGAGTTGAAGGCAGCGGGTACGTTGAGCAATGTTCCACCGTATTCATCGGTCCTGGTATTAGTTTTTGTGGATAAAAATTGCGCCAGGAGATAATCATACATCGCACTGATCTGAATACCGTCGAAGCTGCGCTACTCGCTTAGCATGAAATGACATATCGTATATGGAGACTAAACTGACTTGGCACAATGTGCGGCCCATGCCGCATATACGAACTGTGCTTCCACTTGCTGTATCCCTTCACTAGTGAGTGGTATTGGATCTCCGTGCGGCTCGTCATCCCTGTGTACGCTGTCAATCCATGATGTTGTGAGAATAGTATATCATACGTACTCCAATTTTACATGTCCAGCACTAACTGGCTGGTTGTTGATATAACTTGGCACCTTTCTTCCAGGGTGTGATAGCTGCATTATTACTAGGCTCCCATTCGATTTGCCTGCCCGGGCTATCTTTTGAAATTGCTGGATTGCCTCAGGAGTTTCTGTCGATTCGTGAATCACTGCGCTACCTGGAATCTCGATGTGCTCGGGATCTACAATAGTTGGGCCAGTGATAATTACACCATACCCTCCTTGGCCCCAGACATCGTAAAGGTGAGAAATTCTGTCGACGGGTATTCCACGCTTGGGTGGGGATTTCTGGTCCCAAGTGAACATCCTCTCCCCAGTCGCTAGTAAAGCCATGTAAGAGAAATTAACTAGGAGCGAAGACACTCGGCAAACAGCTCACCAGCTTTAAAAAAGCGAGACTTCAGAACAAGTTTTGAATATGGAAACGTTATACTTTCGCCGAGTAGCGCCGCATCTTGAGCAGAAGGGGTTGGAGGATCATACCGAATACGAGGCGCCATAATCCCAGGTCTTATTGTATCTTAGTGCAAGCAGGCCTAAAAAATATCTCTATTGATGTATCCGAGTGTGCAGAACAACTGTTATCTGTTTGCGCGTAGATGACGTCGGCGTCTAAATGAGGAAGTCCGGTGGTTGTAAACTAATACTGTCACAGGTCTGTATGGTCATGTATGGATCTATCACGTGCGTGAAATCGCCATAAGGCATTCTTGCCATGGTCAAATGATCCCAGCTGATGGAAGGATCATCTTCGTATTGTAAGCCAAAACATTATACTTCAACGTCATTGAGCTACTCATAAATTTGAACATCGACTTTGCGCCAGCGACTGGCCTATCTAACTTGGTCGTTGCATCAAAGGATGATGCTCTCCATAAACCCTTGAAATAACCCCCTGAAAAGGACTTTGATCATGTCGCTGACTTGCTCCTAATTTCCGTCACGCATATAGTGTGTCTCGAGTCATTTAATTTATGCGAAAAAAAACGAATATACAAAGCATAAAAACATGCATACAACCTCAATCGGGTGGAAAGCTTTTAGAAAACGAAAAAAGAGGAAAAGATAACAAAAACTCTCATATGTAGTCCGCTGCAAGCCTTACAGGAGGAGGATGTTGAAGTGATCCAAACGCGTATCCATCCATACTTTGCCGAACTGAAAGCGCTGCAGCCTCGATCGGACTTGGACCCGCTTCTCTGGCTGAATCCCACGTAGCCATGGTCTCTGGTACATACGGCTGAGGCATCGTCTGACCGTTGAACATTGTGGCGGCTGTATCTCGTCGGGATCGCATACGTGTCATCCAGCTAACAGGCCGCTCGGCCCGCTCGCCTTCAGGTAAAGCATTGCCTCCTGGGGCGATGCTGTCTCGGCGGAGTAAACTTCCTCTCCTCCACGTCCGAGGGGCCTCGCCGGCTTTCTCTACGTCCAGGTCTGCTGGTGTCGGCTCTGGGCTTGGCCGAAGTGTGGTAGTCGTACTCTCGGGAGGTGACCCTCCAGTAGACGAATCACTCGATCTACTCTTGCCCTTTTCAGAACGAGTCCATCGTTGACCTGCATACGTGCCGACGGATGCAATCATGCCCGGGTCCGGTGGTCCGCTCAGTGAATTTGAATGGTTCCTCATACCACGAGCGGAAGGGAGAGGCTGCGCAGGTTGCCAAGGTTGAGAATTATGTCTGTCTCCTTCGGAACGAAGATGGATGGTGAGTCGAGATATCAGTACGACTGAGACACTGTACAAAGCCGGGATCAGTTAACCGGGAATTGGATTGCTCGGTTATTTTGCTCACAGATGGCTGAAACTAAGGGGGATAGTTAGCCGGAGTCCAAACGAAAAAGAAAAAAGAAACTTACTGTTCATTAATATTTTTGAGTGGCTCCGCAGCCTTGAACGTCATGACCAGCCAGACAACGTTTACAGTGAATATGACGCTGGAGTGATTGTTAGCGACAATCACACTCGCGTACGGGCTGAAAGCTTACGTGAAATAAGCTGTCCCGTCATTCCTAGGGAATACACAGAATGTTAGGCATTGCAAGCTTCATAATAGCTTTTAGTAAATACCTTAACGTTTTAATCAATGGAGAGTGAGTCTCCCGAGAATACCTCAAGGTTTTGGCCAGAACCAATGCAAACACTAAATAAGTGTTAGCCTACGACGAAAAGAAGCATGTATAGACTCATACCAGAGCTATCGAAAATAACGTATGCCTATAACGGGAGTTTTAGTAGCAGCCAAGCAAACAAGAAAGGATCGACGAACAAAGAGCCACATTTGCCACTTGTTTCCGAACTGCGGCTTTCCGGTCAATATGCAGCCTACACGGAAGAAAGGCCTCTTAACCTCAAATTTAACTGCTAATCTAGCTAAACTCACGCACCGTGAAAGAGCCCGTCGATACTTGGGTAAGACACCGCTAACAAACAGACGCCAATATGAGCCGAGCCTGCACCTCAAGGATCCACAAGACACGTACGTTCACTGTTGGCGAGGACATATCCCCACATGGCAACTTGAATGGCACATAGCGACATCAAATAACCGAATACCCATTTGCTTTGCCATAGTGCATGTACGCGTAGAATCATGATTAGATTCGTTATCGCATACGAGGCGCACGTCGTTGCTCCTGATGGCATAACGAAACAAATTAGCTAGTCTAGTATTAAAGGACGTTGTTGTACACACCTTCAAATTTGACGAATCGACGACAACTTCATGAGGGGAAGATTTGCATGAGCTAGATGCGGAAATAAGGATAGAGTGGTTTGGCTTACTCCTACAAAGCTCAACATTAAATTTGACACATCTAAGAGAACCATATCCGAGCACTCACCTCAAAAGTCCAGTTGGGGTCAAAATAAGAAGTGGTAGTGATGATATAATCTATGCGATCATGAGTCGCAAGTACCGCAACGAGCAATGTGGTACTGACAGCATGGATTCAGATATCTGTTGAGCAAAAACAAATATGACACGACGGTCTTTTTCCTTTTCCAAATATACTCAAACTTTAGATGTCGCGCGATTAGCGGAGGTTTTGAACTAAAGTAGATGAGATTTACCTCTTGATGAAAGGTCAATATCATGTCGTAGCCCATCATGGTGATGCTGGCTATCAGATAATACTACAGTGATATAAGTTTTAAGTATCTAGAGTGCACTTGCATTGACATACCTTTGCAGCAGTGCTGTACGTTGGCCACAGTGAGTAAAAGGGAACGACAGTACAAGACAACCGCGCTTACATCTGAGAAGCCTCTGTGAACATGTGCTTGAGTTGGTCGGGTGCCATATCCGTGACAGAAGCCATCTTGTCCGAGTTACAAGGCACGAGTGGTAGCAGCTAGTCGTTGATGAAGGCACCGAGTCTGATTCCGGCACAGCTCCCGATCTCGCAGATTGACAACGAAATAGAGACACCACAAGATAACAGTGGGGACAGTCAAGGTCTCCTCCATGCCAAAATTTCCTGTCTACATTTGAGCGATACGATTGGGCGCGGGAGCGTGACACCGTAAGCTGAGCTGTGAGGTCAATGGCGAACTGAAGGGCGATCGCAACTCGGATGAGGAAGGGGTTGGCCCTTGAGTTACCGAGAGCACCATCGAAGACATCGCAAGTGTCTATGACAATTCTGTATAAACGCCGTATTTAACCATGTTGAATGCGATCGGGCGGCATCGATGCGGGCATGAGTTGCATCGGGAGCTGTGGGCGTGAGTCGGCTGATTGCGTTCTTTTAGCCCCCTTTGTCAGGAGCATTACTTCTCGAAAGGGACAGACAAGTGTGTAAAAAGAATGCATAGTGATTTTCTGTGGATCGATGAACAGGTGCTACCTCAGAACGGTGACTAGAGGCCTGTGGTTGCTCTGCTGGGAGGGCAGCAGAAAAACACGTGACGTAGCCAGGGTCACGCACAGCCACGTCCCTCCAGGCGCAATGCATGCGAACACCTTTGCATCCAAAATGTGACCTCTTCTCATGCGTATTTATGTTCAAAAATGATCAGGACAGGCATTTTATAAGTGAAACTATACTATTATAAGCTCAATGCACATATGCAAGTGCTAGGGTGGTCCATGATAGTGGTACATAATCTCGATTCAAGATGTTAGCTAAGTTGCGCGCAGGATTATCCGCCACTATTTTTTCAGTATCAACAGCGGTCAGAACTGCGACAAATCTAACATAGTGAAACTCACCTCCTAATCAATGGAATTCATAGCTGGGATTGTGGGAGCTACGTCTCCAGCTGGCAAAAGGTCCAGCTGCTTATTGTTGCAGGCTATTTGGTATTTTTGTTCAAGCTTCTTCTTGATTATGTTGACCTCGGCTTCCAACGCAAGCACTTGAAGGAGCAGACCTTTGACAAGCTCTCGAGTTGACGAATCATCTTCACTTTCCGAATCCGATGAAAACTGTGATTCGCATGCAGCGCCTATAGATACCTCATACTCCTATAAAACTACTCAATGGCTGTTGATTTGTGAGTGTAGAGTTGGCTTACGGGATCAACACTGCTGACACAGTCTCCCTCATATATGCTATCGCTGCATAGTATGGCGAGAGGCCGATTGGCCTGGTTCTTTGGGGATGCAGAAACTGTCATATTGACACAGTATCAAAGGAGGAGGGGATCTTGAAGGCAAGATCTTTTTGAGAGTATTCTAATATGTTGTGGAATCCCGTGAGAGTTCCGCATGCGGGCAGATACTGCTTCTTGAAGAGGGGTTGGCCGCGCTCAGATCCCTATCATGCACCATACAACCCGACAGAATGGACTGGGAATATGGTTGGGCGTGGACATTTCAAGCGTTTGGTTTCAGAAATATCTAGATTCATGTACTTCGAAATCTGAGCCGATTAGCAAACCGGGTCCTTCTTCAAGATAGACCACCTGGCGCTATTGCATCAAATGCCTAAGCTTTTCCGACTTAAGGTGCCCAATTGGAAAAATATCTAGCAATGTATTGAACAGATATAGACCCTAGCTGCAACACAGCCAGATATGGACCTGGCTAGTCCAAATTTGAATTCAGCCGAGCAAGACGTATCACGTGTAACAAAGATGAGCAGCAGAGTATATCGTTAGACGATGAGACAACGAACGTGTCATTTCTGGCTACGTTGAACCTGGGTCGAGCGGAAGATGTGGATTCCGGCCGACAGCAAGCCAAAAGCTATCAAGGTTCCGTAAGCCTAATCAAGTAGAGATGTTAGTAAACAGTTGGTGTATAAGAACTGCACACAAGGGGTACACCCTAACGTCGTATACAGAGTCGAAGCGACGATTGCTGGTGAATGACCTATGATAGAACGCTCTAAAATGGCGCATACAAGCGTCACAGAACCGTGCAGTACGACCATTATACATTATTTGGCGCTGTTGAGTTGTGTTTCTATATAGATATCCAAGACATAACACTAGCGCATATACGATAGTCCTTTTACTAACATGATACATATGCTTGTTCGGTAGTTTGGGTATGATTTGTCACACTCATCGAACTTGAATCAGGTATGGTTTGGTTCAGAATTGGTAAGAGGCGTATCGCATAACGCGCGGGCTCATTTCCTTCTGTACTCTGCCCAAAATCGGCATTTCATGCTTCTCAAGAGAATACCTCTTACGTTGAGCTAATTTTCAGGTAGTGTAACCATAAGTACCCAAACCGATTTTCAACCGGTTTAAACGCCAGATGGCCAATTAAAATCCCAAAAACACGAGATCCGACCTCAAGTACAGGTATGTACGACTTTTGTTTACACTTGCCCGCTCAGCCAGAATAAGGCCACCTCTCGAGGCAAACCGGTTTTGTCCAGCGCGACTAAGAGAGCACTTGACTTGCTTATTTGAACCCCTCCACAGATCAATACAAACCAAGTATATCGATCCACAAAATTCTCCGTATAACCGCATTTCAATAACGCAACCCAAGTTATGTTCATATATTTCCGATGACAAGGAAGTGAGACTTTGCCAGAATCAGTCACGTGGCCCATAACACGTGATCAGCCGGTCATTTGCCTTGTTTTGGAATTCCCGACGTTCTTGCTTTCACAGTGCACAGCTACAGCGCCGTCCTCTATGAAATAAATTCAGCGCGGTCTTGACATGAACCTCAATTCTGAACTTTGACAATGTCTCCTCTCACCCTCATCGTCGAACATACCAAGTCCACCGCCGGGTCCAGCTCAACCCACGACTTTACAATTCGTAACCCAGCCACAAATCAAGTTTTATACGCTCTAGAAACAGAGACTCAACACGTCCAGCGCGTCGTAAAAATCACAGACGAGAGGAAAGAGGTGCTAGCCAAGATAGAATGGCGCGGAAACAAGCGGGATCTTATCCAACTAGGCGAAGACGGCAAACCGGTACCGATCAAGTCGGTTTGGGATGTTCCGACGCCTGGGGAACGATAGTAAGTTGTCGTGATACGCGACGCGCGGTCTATTATGACTCATCGTGGATGGGTTGCCTAGTGTTGAGCGCTTCACAGGCGCAGATGGCCAGATCTACACATGGGCTAAAGTCGTGCTAGGCACAGGGAAAGAAGCTACTCTAGAGGTGCGTACCTAGACTCACTCTTCCTGTGTTCATCCTTTGAGTTCGCGTATGACGACACTATCATCCTCACCCTATCTATCCTTGTGGATCTCGCTCACTCGTTTGGGAATACGTCTAGGCACACCTGACTCGCGACGGCACGCCTACCCCAATCGTACGCTACACGTCACCCAACCAGCCCAACGCTCTTCTCTTTGGCCTTCCGAGCAGCAACAAACCAAGCGAACACGATCGTCAGCTGGAGCTTGCCGAGGGACTCCCGGGTCTGGCTGGAGACATGGTGATGGTTACGTTTTTGATAGCGCTTGGACGGGCGTATGCGAGTAGCGCGTTTACGATGCGCGGGTTTTTGGAAGGTGCTGTGGATACCTGGACTAGAAACTTGTTGGGCGGTTTTTAGGGATGCGATGAACAGATTGATGGGCCTGTTCGTTTGTTCTAGTGTTAGTGATGCATACAAGTAGCTTGGGAATATCGAGAGATAAGGGTGTATGGTATATGATGTCAATGGCATGGATGGAATCCTCGCGAAGGATGGGCGTCGGGCGGCTTGTGAGACGCCGGGTACGTTTTGAGGCTCATCTGATGGGCATTGTCGAGAACGAAGAAGATTAGAGGCCAAGGAGCTGGAGCAGGAAGCACCGTCTTACCATACCAGCTGCGTAGACACTGTCTACGGCTGACTGAACGGAATAAATTTCATCTTTAAAAACGACCTGGACACCCCAAGTAAAAGACCCAAGGTGCCCGCGGGGCATGGTCATCACGATCTTGTTTCAACTCCTCAAGTCCCATCCTATTAGGTACGTGCACGAAATGTCTCATCTCGGCGAACAATCCATCATTAGATGTGTTACCACATTCTAACCTAGACATACTTTACATAAGTCAATGCATACATGTGCTCCAATGGAATACGATAGAATTCCAACCAACGGCCGGACTCCAAAGGCTTCGAAAAGAATAGAACTGTGAATACAGTGTTTCACGACTCCTTGCACCACCACCGGTCCTTGCACCAGCACATATAAAAGTCCATGGGGGTTGGCTCAAATGTCTTCATTTTAAGTTCTGATATGCGAAATAGCTGCTCTTATGTGCCGTATTAATCTCAAGTTTTTTGCATTTTTATTTACGGTCGCCGATAATGACTTTGGTGGGTTGTGACTGGTGCAGAGGTGAGATGTGGCCGCTGGTCAGAATTGATCAATTTCCTTACGTTGCTGCAAGCTGATTGGCTGAGAAGCCGCCCACGTGGTCCGCTGGTGCAAGGACTGGTACGTCACGATTTCGTGACCTGACGTTCTCGACGCTGTATGCGCTCTACGCCTCACTTAAATATCTTATGCTCTGAACTGGGCATTTGGAGCATATCAATAAGCACGCTGGAAAATCTTGAACGCAGGCTGGCAAGTCTCAAGCACAGGAGAGGACAAACAAATTTGGCTGGTGCAAGGAGCCGTGAAACACTGTATAGTTATAGCTGCGGAGTTGGAAACGTCCTAGTTGACGAGTACATGCTTACGATTATTCGTCTCTGGCAAACGGAAGACGTTCCTTGGTCTAATACTTCACTCGTAAATCAACAAAGGTCTACCTCGTGCCCAGTCTCACGAAATAGTATAAATTGACATAGTGCTATAAACAACTCTATCAAGCCAGTTATTCCGAATAGTTACTTGGCCAAGACGATAAAAAATTGAGTCGAGCTCACATGCTCATCACGATTACGAAAGGGGCGATCATGAACTACAAATAACGATACAAATCCGGATTTTTTCACACATACCTTGTTTCAACTCGCAGCCGACGGACCATCTTGGGCCGCCGCTCTGGGTAAACTTCTCAAGCGAGAAGAGTGGGGCCTACGTTATCCAAAGTGTAGAGCATGGTTGCAGCCACCATCAAGGGGGTGGCCGACTAGCACTACTCTAGCACTTTAATGAACCTGTCCTCGTCCTCGTGTTTAATTTTTTGACACAATCAAACTCCTGACCGGAAGAATGATCTTCTGGCTGGATGCTCCACAGCAATAACGAGGAGGCCATGCTTTTTTTTCGATACCAAAAACGTCTGTATACAGCCACTTCCGCAACATTTCCGCTCCCGCCCATCCGCTGCCCAATGGCAAGTCCAGTTTACCGGCGGAGAATGCCATCCATAGAAACGGGGGCGTGGGTGGAGCTCAAAAGATGATGTCATTGATAGGCCAGTGGCGATGCGGGCCCAGACACACGCTACCATTATTTGGGTCGGACCATTGGTAATGTATTAAGTCAAGTGGCCGATTTCCGTTTGGCTTCCTGCTGCCCACCACACCCTGTTCATAAAGGACTCATCATGTCAGTCGCCACCGAGCCCCAACCGCACTCTATCTTCGCTTGCTGGGCCGCGCTTAATCACGTCAAGCCCGTCAACGGCTCGTGCTCTGGAAAATCCAATTCGTCGTCGTCGTCGTCGTCGTCGGTGATGCCCGCGTCTACCGCGTCCTCTGGCAGGTCGTCCAACACCCCAGCGTCGTCTTCCTCTACCATGACCGTGTCCGAGCCGCCCATTCCGACGTGGACCACCGGGACGTTCTCGTTCCCGCCCTGTTCGTCCCGCACGATGCGGCTGCTGCCCTCCATCCCACAGCAAAAACCGCTGCAGAGTGCCAAACCGTCTACGAGCCGTGCTATACAGTCTCTTCCTGGGTTTGACGCGTTTGCTGAACTGGTCATGGCATCCGAGCGTCCAGTGCCTTGTGTCACCGTCACCCCTTCCTCGTCTCCGGCAAAACCCAAACTCGATCCCAAAGCTCGCCGCGTCCGATTCGAGACCCAGCAAGCTGCTCCGTCTGCACCCAAACCGATTCTGTATACTCCATCGACCACATCCTCATCTCCATGGATGGAGGGCGAAGATGGCGACGGACGTATTACCTTTATTTTCGGCCGTCTTAAACCCGCGCGAGTACACTATAGCGCACCTCCCCTCGACAGTACCAGCTCGCGAAACCCATCTCCACCCCTAACCCCCGCGGAATCGAGGGCCGTAGCACTCGCCTAGCGCTCTCGCGTCTCGCCCCCACGCTTGGTCATCCCATCGTGCCTGGTGTCGTCATACCACGCCTCCCCGAGGCTGTTTTTTTTCTCCGCGTTTCCCGTTTCGTTCATCATCGTTGTTCTGCTTCGCATGGTTGTGTCGTCTCTATATGTGCATAATGTACTCGCTAGCTCTCACATCACCCGCTCACATGTTCACATCACGAACCTGTTTCTCGTTTTCTCCGTCTCCGTCTGCTGGCTGTACTAATGGATTGTCTGTTGTCTTATTTTTATGTGCTACTCTAAAATGACATTGGTGTGCTGTCTCCATCATGCCCGCGTGCCACAAGTTGTGCAGGCTAATTTTGCCAATCGTACCACCTATCGATGCGGGGGATCTTTCAAACGTAGCGCTAAAAGTCATCCCCTATTTCCGGTCTGTAGGGCAGGGGGGCACGAGGCCATGGTCTGAACCGTTATCGCCCATCTGCCCACATGCTCTGACCCCCCGCAGTACTCCCGCTGTCACCCTCTCGGAACCGCTCGAGACCTGTTCCGCATTCGTCACGTTATGCTATGAAATCATGGTTGCACCAATTTTGTCTTGTACAGGACCACCTATACAGTAGCTGCCCATCGAGCTTCAACGAGCATCGGGCGCTTTTTGCCTGGTCTGGACAGATCTTGATTTGTCTTTGATCAGGATCGGCGTTGATGCTGATCATGGCTCGTTTATCCCTAACCAGGTGGCTGGCTACGTCATTCAGCGACGGCAACTTGACACAGGGGTTATCCGTTTGATACACACGAGGTACGGAAACTGCTCGCTTATCGCATCCCACAATAAAATATGAATTGGAACTATACATCGAGGCGGGTTGAAATCCCAACACGACCCCCGAGAAACACATACCTACCAAGAAGCATAGGGCAAAAATAGCACAACGGATAGGATAGCAGAGAGATTGGCTGCCACTGCCACCTCGATTAGTAAATTCGAGCTGTGGCTACTAGACAGAACCCGAATTCGGCTCCTGAGCATGTACAGATCGTAAACACACATAAATACCTTAGACAGAAGGCCCTTTGACCTGATCGTACAAAAGTATTTGAAGCTGATCGGCAAGCTTCTCTGCACAGCGCCACGTCTGGGCGATCGTACGCAAGGTTCCGATGCACGCTAGTATGGCTTTTCTAGTGTCCGACGGATCGTCTTGTGGTGCGTCAACTTTCAGTTTGTACAAGAGAGCGTTCCCGATTGTAAACAATACCTAATATAGCTTTTTTTTGAGTAACCGTCGTCATCGGATGAGGCTTTAGACTCAACGTACTTGAACCATGTTCCGAGGGAAGAAGCCGAGTCCGTGCCAGCGGTTGTAGATGTCTACTAGTCGTAGGATCTCGGGTATGGCGCGATCGCACCACGTGCCTGATTGGCTGTCGTTATTAGCTTGCGACAGTTTTTTCTCGAGGATGGGTTGATGAAGGCGAAGTATAAGCCACCAATAGCAGATATTGAGTGTGATTATATGCGGGAGTGGAGCAGAGGAAGGAGCCTCTGGGATTGAAAGCTCGGCGTGTAGCCCATCCAGCCAGGCTTGGAGCCCAAGGCTGAAAATTCCTAGTCAGCGTCGCCGCTCCCGGTAGAATAGTTGGACAAAGTGACACTAACTGGATATTCCGCACTTTTTCTTCTTCTGTAGGACCTTTGAATGCGCTTGAACGGCTACTTGGTTCTATTATTATTAATCTTAAAGAGAGTGTCTGGGGCTCACTGTAATTGAAGGATAGACTCTGCGAAAAGCATAAGCTGACAGCTTTCAGCAAAAACTTGTGTCAGCCGGTTCGGTTCCTCCGACTCGAACGTTGAAACAGAGCCTGAATTGTATGGCATGGAATGGCGGTCAATCTCCCAATCGACTAAAGGCGCCTGTACGGCGTAGTCTGCCGATCGCAGGTCAAATTCTCCGTTCACCTCTGACGCCTACCACAACTGTCACCCTTTGCTCTCGGAAATGGATAAGAGATTATTTACCGTAATCTTATCTAAAATAAGCGCGCGCAAGGTGAGCAAGGTCATTGGGCAAATGCTTGCCGAAGATTTTTACCTTGTGCGAATACGGACCAAAAGTGCCAGTTCAATATTTCCGAGTGAGCTTGAGCCCTAGGTTTCTGTGATTTGCCAAGCCCAACTGGGAGATTATAAGTCGAATTGTTTATTATCTGCGTGAAGAAACTTACGTGCGCGAACAGCGCGGGTGCTCATCCCTAGTAGAGTGAGCTGTGAGCTTAACGGAGAACACTGATTGCGGGGAAATTTTGCGACGTACCCAAGTACATGTACCCTTGCTCCTTCTCTCCCAGCCCATAGTGATATTCCGAGAGCATCACTAGCGCCTGCACCAAAGGCAGGCTCAGGCTGTTTAGTTCGTCATAGAGAAGCTGCTTGGCGCTCGTTGCAAACCTGTCGCGCGTGGTAGGATTTCTCATGGAAACATCATCGGAAAATGCAGTAGCGAATGCTAACAATGAGCAATGGAGCGATGGAGAGTAATGGTTGGTCCTGAGCTGTCTGCTTGTGTGGCCGAGAGCACGGAGCATATCGTGTAAGAAGAGCTGAGGAATTATGTTCATCAGCCAGCAACTTGAGTATCTGAAATATCGGTACAGGAGGGTGTCATGCTCTAGACGTGTGAGCTGTGTTTCATCCGACAGAGGTAGGTGGCGGCTCCAGTCACAAAGCAGACTCTTTCGGTGAATCTCAGGCTGTTCAGTGATAGGAACGCTAGTGTTGATGTTGAATATAAACTGGTAGGTAGTGTTGATCGGTTGGTTTACGGTGCTGGCTCCGACGGCGACCAAGTGCTCGGCTTGATAGGTGAGCCATGGAGACTGTTCAGGCTGAGAGGATGGGTCTGTGGACTTGAATTGGTGCAATTAGATAGAGAGTTGGTATAGGAGGGCGTACGTCCTTGCGGCTTACCATCGGCCGGAATTGCGACGGGATTACACTGCTTCCGGGTGTCAGGGTGTCAGACTCGTCGAGAGCGCTGAAGCCGACAGAAGGTTGGGATACTGGCTGTTGTGCCGCCTGTAGAGCTGCCTTTTCACTCTCCAGAGACTGGATCTTGATTCGAAGGGTTTGGATGTACTGCTTTGTAGCCGGACGAGGAGCCTCCGCGTCTCCCCAAATGCACTTTTAGATTGTTAGTAACAAGCATGCATAAACGGTGGCGAAGATAATGGCTCACATCGCGTTCCTGGTAATAGTTCGTGTAGACTGTTAGCTTTGTTGCGAGCGGCTACGGAATGAAGATACGCACATAAGCCGAGCAAGGACCGCAAACTGGGCTCGTGCCATCACATTTGCATCGCCGGCGTCGGCACTGATTGCAGGCTCGGCTGGTATACTGGCTACGTTTACTTTTACCAGCTACTGCAGTTGAAGACATATTGTGAGGGAAATCCAGGGGGTAGGGGGGAAGCGCGTCAAAGGGTAAACGTGAGATGAGCCCGCAAAGCAGTTTCCTACTTTTAATACATGAGGCTCTGCTCTCCGCAGAACTCCCTGTTGACATTCTATCGATTATCACCTCGCAAGTTGTTTGAATAATTGCCGCGTCCGTGCCCTATTTATTCCCCCGATAGTATAGCCTGGTGCATGTATGCGACCAGATCACGTGGTAGGTGGCAAGATGGGTATATACTATCCCCACATCTCCGGTATGTGACATTGATATGCTCGCGCGATAATGTCTCCTATTCGTACGAAAAGCAGCCAGAGAACTGGGTAATCCTTAGTATAATTGTTAGGCCGACCCCACTGTTGCGCTGAATCAGCCGACCTGAGACGAGAGCCGGCCAGAAGCACTTGACTCATAAAAGTCTGAGACTTGATCGCTCGCGCAAAGTAACTAGTCTATAATAGTTAGGAGGGGCCAATTTGCATTCAGCTGCAAACCGATTGCCATACATACGGGATTACTTCGTATCTCGATCATGTGACCAGCACTTTTTTTTTGGCATTCAATTTTATCATGTGACCAGCACGAATTTGTGAGAACCGCTAAGACGGGCGCATATGTTAGCGTTGTTAACTTCTCATCAGGTAAGCCAGATGACTGCTGGTATCGAGTGAGCTCTGTTGCACTACTTGTCGCATATTTTAGGCCAGGATACGATATGATTTCGCGATAGAACCTTGGCAACATCAGTTTGCTTTCTTTAGGTTATAGAGTTCTAAATTCTCGAATCCCTTCTACTTGCCGCATAGCAAAAAAAAAACAAGCTTGAGAACACAGAATCTTAATTGGCCGAATGATGATATTTCTAGACATGCTAGGTTGGTGACGATATGAGCTGCTGAAAGTGTTATATAGAGTAGGTAGGTTGCCACTAGCGTTGTTTAATACAGCAGTGAACTGAGCATAAATTGTCAACGATGTCAAGCGACTCTGCACCATCCATTCTGTGGTGAAGTTGTTGTCGCACAAGAGATGCCTCGAAACGGCTCTCGTCGCACAAAGCGCTGAACGGCTCAACGCACACATATTAACATAATCTCTAAGCTCGTACATTTTGCCACCTGAACTGCTTAAGGCAAAGCGTATAGCTAGGGCGCTCGACGCTCTCATCATATGCGTCGTCGCCTGTTCAAAAAGGGAGACCCCTGTCATTAGAGGCGCTAGTGCTTTCGACTGCGTTTAATAGGCTTGCTGTCATCAAGTGATAGAGAGGAAAAATGGAGTGGTAGGGTTGAGTCGAACAAGGTCGAAGTGGATGTGGTACTGATAGTACGTTTCCAATAGGAGCCATTGAAATCGCCAAACTGCAATTTTGGGCATGACCCGCCATCTATCAGCGCTGCGGCTGCTTTGTCTATGGTAGTGGCTGAGAAGTGGGGAAAGTGCGAGTCGGAAAATCCAAGGGAGTGAAGCTCTTTGAGTGCCGGCATTTCTTGGGCGAGTTCGATGATGTTCTGTAAGGACGTCGTTAAATATTTCACGTAAATCACCCTACAAAATCTAGCATGGGAACTCACGATATAGTGCACGCGGACCTTGCTATCTCGCCAGAGGAATCGGACTTTTAGCCTGCGCAAGCTCGGCATATGTTTACTAATTAGATTTAGCACGCGTTTCTGGTAGTCCACTGTAGGCGACGCCTCCTCAAGGGGAGAAATATTGAATGTGATGTTTAGCTCTCGAATAGCCTCCTTCGAGGTACTAAGAGTGATGAGTAACTTCTCTAGCCTGTCGTACGCTTGTATTTCGTGGAGGGTAAATGCAACGCCATAGCGTGTAATTGATCGGCCGGGACACAAGCTTGACAGTTGATGCCAAGACCCGAGCGAAAGGTTCTGCAGCGCAGGGAGAAACGTGAGGTCCGTGGCGAGTTTAACAAGGGGTTGTAGCATAGAGTCGTTCCCGCCCCGCTCGATCTCAAGCGAAATCAGTCGTTCCAGGTTTCTTAGGGTGTACATGAGACCATCCACCCAGTTGGAGTCAGGAGGTGTCCAATTTCGTCGCTGATGGTCAGGAGAAAGATTTATGTCCAACGAGCTGATACACCCTGGATGCCTGGGGCCAAGGCTAAACTCGTAAACATCTGGCAAGGTAGGAAGCCGAATGTGGCGATATAACAGGGGCGCGACAGCAGCATTCAAGGCTCGACTGACAAGAGAGAGAGAGCGAAGCGACCAGTGGTGATGTCTAAGCTTAAGACATTGTATGATGGTAACCAAAACGTCGGTGGGAAGTATCTGAATAGTTTGAGGTCGTGATTCCCCTTTGACCGAAGCCCCGAGCTTCGATGCAGGGTCTGCGACTGAGAAAGTGAACGAAGACGACGCAGGGAATGCAAGAGGGGGGCTTTCTAAAATGCGCAATTAAAGTTCACATAAGGAGCCACCGTATACTGGTCAGGACTGCTTACTTGGAACTGGCACGTTTAGTTTCCGATTGCTAGCAATATGTTTTGATAGCTTTGACCTCGGCTTAGCAACCGATGAAGTAGCACGACAGCTAGATAAGTTTAGATTATTGAGCGGTAATTTATTCGAACCTCTGCCTGATATAACAGTGGGTCCAGGAGGAGTCGGGTCCATGGACGTCCATTCCACTTCTTGATTGGACAAATCCGAGATAAATTCCATTAGCTAGCGTAGCCAAATAGATTGGACAGTGAAACGTGATTCCAATATACTTCCGAAGATTTAGTTCGTGTATGTTTCGAGGTTGTGGTGGCGGGAAATGGCCTATGACCGAGTGTTGGCGCCGAACTGACGTAACCCCTGTGGCATCAACAAGCACATACAAATATACTAATTCGAGTTACTTGAGAAATGCCAGGAGCAGCAGCGATGAAATAACCCAGGCCTGTGTTATATGGTACTGTATAATATGCTACATTCTGCTCCTGGTGAAGTGTTGTCGCATCTGTCATCATTATGTTGATCAACCAAGAGTTGGCATAGGTATGAGAAATCGACAACAGTGGCGCTCTCCACGATGTACACGTCGAATATCTTGGTCAATGTTAGAGAATTAGCCGAAATATGGATTAAAGCCAACTCAAGTGAAAAGTGTCCACATATGCAAGCCAAACGCTGTGGCCCCTATGCTCGTGAGTGCTATTTTATGTAAGCAAACGGACAGGAGAAGGTGGCGGCTAGCGGAATATCATATAAGCAGACACTCCTTACCTGGGCTTGGTCTTGCAAGGTGAGTAGTGTTAAGGTGAGGATTACCAGTGCTCGGGAGTTCTATTGGATTGTGTCAGATATCTTTTGTATATCATGCCTTAGTCTTTCTCCTCTCCATAGATAAAGATGAGATGCATTCGTCCAATTGGTCGCTATTTGGAGTACGGTCTACGTAGCTGACTGAGGACTCTAA